>JAJPUD010006260.1:64894-79397 GCA_023553655.1 Myrmecobius fasciatus | reverse complement strand
CTCTCTCTCTCTCTCTCTCTCTCTCTCTCTCTCTCTCTCTCTCTCTCTCTCTCTGTACCAGAAGTTTCCTAACATTCTTAAAGTTGTTTATTCTCCTTGCTTAATCTTGTTGTAATAGTTGTAAAAACAGGAAATTTATATTAATAATGCTACAGAAAAAGATAAATCTAAATATATTTTTATTTTCATTCAATCACAGCTTAAAAATAAAGATAAAATGATTGAATTTAACATTACATATTATGAAAAACTTTATATTGTATTTTTAAAATTCAAATATTATTTTTGAGTAATCTAAGAAATTAATACAATAAAACAAGCTCTTCACTTTCATGGTTTTCAATGTTAATTCTGAAAAAAATTATTTTCTTAAGGTTTTTTGTTTTCTTTTGCAGAGAGTGAAAACATTGGAAATGTACACTGTCATGTGATTGGATCACATGGAGAAGCGCTTTATTACAGACATCAGTTCCATGGTGTTAATTTGAAATGCCTTAATGGCAGGCAAAAAGCAGTCATTTCATTTTTGTAAATTGCAGATTTTATCACAGAGTAACAAATGTCGCTGTAATTAAACTTCTTTTTATATATATATATATAAATATATACATACATATATATGTGTTATATATGTATATTCTTTACTTTTTATATCAGTAACCAGGCTCAAATACACAGGGTCTGCTGCCAAGTTGCAAGCCACACAATAAAGGAAAAAAGTGATTTTTGTCATGTTGAAAAGTATTAGCCACAAAAGGCTATTTTTTCTTTTTCTTTTGCTTTTAAATTATAAATAATGTTATGTATCAGTGTGCCTGAACCTTACATACCCTTAAGATATTTCCACAAGCCTCTCAGAAGGACTAACTGTGATGATGACACTTTCATACAATTTAGATGTCTATTTGGTGGCTCCTGTTAAGATGCATCAGTGTGAAATGTTACTGTATTCACTGTTTCATTGTATTTGTGTATGGTGGAAAATATACTTTTGGAAGGCGTGGGATTGCCAGTACCACAAAAACTGTGTTGTACATAATGTATAGATTTTAAATGGGGAAATAATGAGCATCTATGAATAATGAAACATCCACTTAAAAATATTGAATGGCAAATAACCCTAATGCCTGCATATCAGAAGACATCTGTGATTGTTCTAATACTTGAATAGTCCCACAGTCTTTTTTTTTTTTTAATGTTTACAATTATCCACTTTTAGAAAAGAGACTTTAATACCATTGCCTGGTTACCTGTTTTATGCTGTAATTTAGTTTATTTTGTGTAAAATGTATATTGAATGCTTTTTTTATACATGCCTTAAATAATTTGGCAATCAGAATTAAAAAAAAAAAAGTTGTTTTTTTAAAATGTTTTTGTGTCTGTCTTATATTCCTACTGGGCATCATGGCCTAGATTTTTCAAAGGAAATCTCTTAAACTTGCATACATCAATTACATAATATTATATTTTGTATCTTGCTCTAGAAAAATGTTTACTGGGATGATTAATACAGTGTACAATAAATATATTACAGCACAATTAACAAAAATATATTCAAATAAGGTATTCTCTACAATTTGATAGACTTCTCGTGATGCTTTTTAGTCTGTTTATATAACATCAGAAATAGCTGAATGACAATTGAAACATCCTGTCACTAACCTGTTCATTTTTATCTATCACAAAACTGTTATTTTAACAGATATTTTAAAATTAGTAAATGGAAATTTTATTGTTTTTTATTTGTAGGTAGTTTTTAAAAGGCAGTCCTACAATTTATTCATAAGAGGTAAAAATGGGATTTTATTGAGATATAAAGAAAGTGTTATATTTAGTAAAATTCCATTTATCCAAAGGGTATGGGGGAAATTGCTTACAGTTTTAGAAAAATTATAGAAGAATATTATTTTTTAACTATGTTAAAATAAAGTTCTGATTTGGCTCTGAAATTTCTTCTAAGTTATAAGCACATTTGCAATAGTTACATGATAAAGTAGGAATATTATCTACTAGAAAGAGTACTAGGATTCAAGAGACCTAGATAATTAGTATAATTAACAAACTATGTGACCCTTGAACAAGTAATTTAAGTGTTGTTGTACCTCATTTTCCTCATCTGTTAAATAAGGACATGAATGAGGTTAAACGTGGAATTCATTCTCATTGTAAAATTGTTTTATTTTTCTGTATAAATTATTACAAATGCTTTTAGACACTTGTTCTACTCAGTTTCCAGGACAGTTGTAATGCAGATTTGGGGGGGGGGGGCATATTTTAAGGTGATAAGATTTTCTGCTATTTCACATACTTAACATTCCATGTTTGTAAGTTACATATATTAGAGCTAGTAAAGCAATATTTTCACATTGACTCAAGACAGCACCCCTCCCAGGTCAATTTTCTCAATTTCTCCTTTAATGGGTAGCTGGGTCCTTGTAGAGTAGGTGCTACTTCTCTCAGGATTCTAGTGAAGATTTGGTAATGGTTTTCAAGTGATGTCACTCCTAAGTCCTCACAGGTGTGTTTTCCTTTTATTATCCAGTTGATATCAATTAGTTACTTATCTCTTAGTGATATTTACTCTGGTGGCATAGCAATAACAGTCGTTGAAAAGATTTTCCGCCAAAGTTCATTCTTCTATGAAACTTAGAGAGCAATTGTAGCAAAGGTATAATTCACAGCTTCTGATTAGGGAAAAAAAAAAGTAAGTCTTTTTCTCCCTTCTTGGAGGACTGTTGAAGTTGTTCTTGAGCTATGCAGTTTGTTCTTACCTCCTGAAGCAAATTTTGCCATCAGATGCTGCTGGTCCAGAGACATTTTTACATTTGCTGATGGGAAATCCAAATATTTTGACCTTTGAAGGCCACAAAGCTCATGACTTCTTGATTCCTGGTGTTTCCCCCCACTTTGTTGTCTGGTAATTCAGGTGCAAGGTATTTGCCTCTTCAAAGCCTTCCAAAAACTCAATTCACAAAGCTGTGTCTAGAAAGTATCCTCTTCACAATTTCCTTCTTTTACATATGTAGGCCTATAAGTGTGTCTAATACTTTCAATGTGTGATAGAAACAATTATCTATCAGGGTTCTTTCTTCCCCAGTATAACATAGATTTGACTAGTTTTACCCTGAAAAACTGTCAAATCTTTCCCCTGGACTTGATTGATTGGGGGAGGATAGTTCAAACTCTGGCTTCCTAGTAGCCTTGGTCATAGTGACATGGCTTGTTGTTTACCACTGGACATATAAAAGTTCAACCACTGTGGAGTTGGGGCCCTTCAAAATTAGCAGATAATGAATCTGAGCAGATCATCACACTCTATTCTGCTAACCAGATTCCCCAAGTTGGAGTACCTTTTCTATGTTATGGTAAGTAAACCTTTGTTAGTGTCCCATCTTCAAACCTGAACTAACAGTGTAGTAGTCTTAAGTCATACTCTTTAGCACAGATAATACTAATACATTTAAATCATCTGATTTTATCCAAAGACTCAAAAAACAGTTGACTTATTTTCAGCTTTATTGACTAGGTTGTTTGCACCTAGTTTGTGTGTTTGATTGTTTGTTTTATTGTTTCAATAGAGAAGTCCAGGTATAGTTCACACCTAGTTAACACATTTTATCTCTTGATTTATTCTGTAACTCAAAGGGACATTAGTCACATTAATTGGGATTGAGATTGTAAAATAATTCTGTTTGTTTTTTAAAATAGCAATGGAAAAGCAATAGTGAAAATGAGACTACTTAAGAAAGATAGTTTTAAATTACAGCCATTTGATATTTACTTTTTATTAGCTCCTATAATTTTTGGTCTTCCTTTTTTTCAATTTCAACATGCTTTCTAATATAAAGTAAACTTCCAGTCCAAAGAAGTGATATGGACCATGTCATTTCCTTATTCATATTTCAATGACATTTTATTACCTTTAAGATAAAATATAAATTACTCTGACTTCTTAAGCCCATCATAATTTGCCCCCTTCCTGTATTTCTAATTTTTTACATTTTAGACCTCTCCATGTATTTTAAAATTCAGTGATCCTGGCCTCCAATAAGACAATTCATCCACCAACTTTATGCATTTTTACTGACTGTCCCTAATTCCTTAAATGCTCACTCTATTCATCTCCTCTTCCTTTATTCCCTGGCTTCCTTCAAGTCTCACTTTGAAGAAACCTTTTTTCTTTCCCCTTAATACCAATGCCTTCCTTTCGTGATTATCTCCAATTTATCCAGGATATGCTTTTTGTATATTATATTCCCATTACACTGTGAACTCTGTGAAGACAGATTTTTCTTTGTAGCTCCAACTTTAGCACAGTGCCTGACACATAATAGGTGTTTAATAAATATTTGTTTACTACTTATGGGGAAATGCCTTCTTCATTATTGCTTTAAAAATTAACAGTTTTAAACTAGAACCATTTCCATTAAGATCAGGGATGAAACAAGATTGCCCACTATCACCATTACTATTCAATATTGTATTAGAAATGTTAGCTTTAACAGTAAGAGAAGAAAAAGAGATTAAAGGAATTGAAGTAGGTAATGAAACAAACTTATCACTCTTTACAGTATTGCAAAGATGGTGTTCTTAGAGAACCCTAGAGAATCAATTAAAAAAAGGGGGTTTTTTTGTTGTAAAAAAAAGTTTACAACTTTAGCAAAGTTGTAGGATACAAAATAAATCCACATTAATCATCAACATTTTTATATATTACCAACAAAGTCCATCAGCAAGAGATACAAAAAGAAATTCTATTCAAAATAACTGTCGATAGTATAAAATATTTGGGAATTTTATCTGCCAAGGGAAAGTCAGAAACTATACAAACAAAACTACAAAAGACTTTCCACACAAATAAAGTCAGACCTAATCAGTTGGAATACTGTCAAGTGCTCATGGGTAGGCTGGACAAATATAATAAAAATGACAATACTACCCAAACTAATTTGCTTATTTATTGCCATACCAATCGAACTCCCAAGAAATAATTTTACAGATCTAGAAAAAACAGTAGCAAAGTTCATCTGGAAGAACAAAAGGTCAAGAATTTCAAGGGAATTAATGGGAAAAAAAATGCTGGTGAAGGTGGCCTAGCTGTGCCAGATCTAAAACTATATTATAAAGCAGCGGTCATCAAAACCATTTAGTACTGGCTAAGAAATAGAGTAGTTGATCAGTGGCATAGGATAGGATCACAGGACAAAACTAGGCAATAACTATAGCAATTTAGTGTTTGATAAACCCCAAGACCCCAGCTTTTGGATAAGAACTCATATGACGGAAAGTAGGCATTGACTTACACCTAACACCATATACCAAGGTAAAGTGGAAATGGGTTCATGATTTAAGCATAATGAGTAATATTATAAGCAAATTAGAAGAACATAGGATAGTTTATGTTCCAGGTATGTGGCGAAGGAAGGAATTTGTGACCAAAAGAAGAACTGAAACTCATTATTGAACACTAAATAGGTAATTTTGATTATATTAAGTTAAAAAGGTTTTGTACAAACAAAACTAATGGAGACAGTATTAGAAGGGAAGCAATAAAGGGTTCTGATAAAGGTCTCATTTTTAAAATATATAGAGAATTCAAATGTATAAGAATTCAAGCCATTCTCCAATTGATAAATAGTCAAAGTATATGAACAGAAAATTTTCCAATAAAGAAATTAAAACTATTTCCAGTTCTATGAAAAAGTGCTCTAAATCACTATTGATCACAAAATGCAAATTGAGACAACTGTGAGATATTACTACCCATGTCATCTCTCAGAGTGGCTAAAATGATAGGAAACAATAATGACAAATATTGGAGGGGATGTGGGAGAACTAGAACACTGATACATTGTTGATGGAACTGAACGGGTCCAACCATTCTGGAGAGTAATGTGGAACTATGCTCAAAAAGTTATCAAACTGTGCATACCCTTTGACCCAGCAGTGTTTCTACTGAGCCTATATCCCAAAGAGATCTTAAAGGAAGGAAAGGGACCCACATGTGCAAGAATGTTTGTGGCAGCCCTTTTTGTAGTGGCAAGAAACTGGAAACTGAGTGGATGCCCATCAATTGGAGAATGGCTGAATAAATTATGGTATATGAATGTTATGGAATATTATTGTTCTGTAAGAAATGACAGCAGGATGATTTCAGAGAGGCCTGGAGAGACTTGCATAAACTGATGCTGAGTGAAATGAGCAGAACCAGGAGATCATTATACACGGCAACAACAATACTATATGATGATCAGTTCTGGTGGACATGGTTCTCTTCAATAATGAGATGTTTCAAACCAGTTCCAATTGTTCAGTGACGAAGAAAGCTATATACATCCAGAGAGAAGCTTTGTGGGATCTGAGTGTGGACCACAACATAGCTTTTTCACTCTTTTTGTTGTTGTTTGCTTGCATTTTATTTTTTCTCATTTTTTTTCCTTTTTGAGCTAATCTTTCTTGTTCAGCAAGATAATTATATAAATATTTGTATATATATGTACATGTGTATGTACATATATATATATGATGTAACATATTTTAACATGTTTAACATATATTGGATTACTTGCCATATAGGGGAGGGGGTGGGGAAAGGAGGGGAAAATTTGGAACACAAGGTTTTACAAGGGTCAATGTTGAAACAGTATCCATGTATATATTTTGAAAATAAAAACTTAAATTAAAAAAAAATTAAGTACCTTGTCCTGAATCAGATAGTGAGTAACTCTCTAGCATCTTAGAGTTAGCATTAGAAGCCAGGGCTTCAGACTCCAAGACTAATACTCTTTGGACTGGATCTTTAAGTTTAAAAGTATGTAAAAGCCTTTATGTGGCAAAGTTATATTCAAAGATTATAATTCATTCAGAGATCAAAACTCTCTATGTATTCTATAATCCCTAACTCATAACAATTATAAGAATAAAAATAAATTCTAATAATTGAAGTAATTACATTATATAAATATATCACAATATTCTTATTACATAACTATATCACACTAATGTAATTAGTATATTACATAATTATATTATTAAAAATACAATGGAAATATTTATATTTTATAAGCATAAACTAATAATTATTAGTATTTTATATTTTTATATTACATATGATATTTTAAAATGATAGGGTAGTATAATGTGATTTTTTATATAATGATAATAATAAAATTGTATTGTTTATTATTATGATCTGAAAAATGCATGATACAGTAAAAAGAATACAAGTTATCAAAGAAAAAAATGAAGTCATATCAGTCCTCATGATACATTTTGATATATTTGAAAAACATGTAAGATTATGTATTAATGTTTTCTTTGTTAAAGGAGACAAAATGAATTTGTATTTGTTTAATGGTTGCTAAGGTTTTGTATTTGAACAGCCTTTTAATTGTTGAAGATCTATAAAATGATGGAAAGTTTGCTGACTAAATATGTGTATTTATATGCACATATATACATGTACATATATACACATGTATGTGTGTGCATACTGAATAAATTGTGCTCCTATTAGTACCTTGAAATTATAGCTGTTTCCCAGCAGTCAGTTTTCAATTTTTCTAAATAAGTCATACCTTTCAGATACAAAGTGATTGGCTATGTATACACTTTGTAGCTGACTAAAATAAACTGAAGATTAAGTGATAAATACAAAGGTAGCTTATTGAATAACCAAAAGAATAAGATGGTTGGCTTTGACTACCTTTGAGACTAGCTGACATGTTTTTGTCTGCTCTCTACTTCTTTACTACTATAGTGTTGTCTCTGTTGACAACATGAATTGCCAAGGGTCAGGGGTTATTTATAATGGGTGTGTTGTTTTTATGGCTGAACATATAGCTGCTACTGAATGGGAAATTAAATTTTCCCAAGGGACAAGCATGTTTGGCTCCATTATATAGTTATGATGAAGCTACCATTAATACTGCTGTAATTGTTTTACTTTTATGGGCATAAAAATCAGTCCCCTCAGTGACTAATAATAAGGTTTATTGATTTTACTACATATTATTTATTCCTACCTTGCTCATGTCTGCTTGTTCTAAACACATACAAAAAAACCTGCAGTGCCAACATAGTACAAATTAACTTCACTGAGGAAATAGTCATGAATGATTGTTGACAGCAGTCATCCCTTTGAGTACAGAATACTGAAAACAGTATAAGACCTATAATTCCATTTGCTCTTCTAAAATCTCAAAAACCTTTTGCATCTAAACATGCAACTGATTTTTTGCCTGGACCATTAACATATTTATCATTAAGTAGACCTTATAAATTCAATAATACAGATTTAGTGTTAAGATACAAGTGCCTTGAATAACTAGAATGACTCCATCTGATTGCTATAGGAAAAAACAGCAATTTAAATTATAACTAATAGTCACACCTTTACATCCTTAACTTTTTTTAAAAAAGCAAAATAGGCAAATAGTTAATGACATATTGAGACAGGGAGGCAAAGTTTAACTCAATATGAAAGAGAAAAAACAAAGCAAAAACAACTTTCTGGTGAGTCCATCACATTTAAAGATGTTTATATTCTATAATGATCCATGCTTTAACTAAAGCTGTCCAAAAAAGGGAATGAGCTAACTTGGCAAGAATTGAAATTGCTATCACTGGAAGTCGTTAAGGGGAGATTAAGTGACCACTTCTTAGGATTTTTATAGGAATTTATCTCAGTTATACATTAGACTACATGATTTCTGAGATCCCTTCCAATTGTGAGAATTCCTTCCAATTATTCCATGACCTTACAGAAAGATAGTTTGACATTCTTACTTTTTAGAAAAATAAATAACCTAAGATAAGATTCAGAAAAGTTACCAAAAGTTATATTACTAATTAGTGTCAGAACCAGGACTAGAACACAGGATTTTTTGACTTTCAACTTTATCATGCTGTCCTTATTCTATGTTGAAATCTGAGGGAACTATTCACATCTAATTTGACGTATCAAATTAGATGCTATTTCTTTAGTATGATAGGAAGAATTTATATTTCTTCTTTATTTAATGTTTATTCTATATTTAATATGCATTAAAATGACCATTTCTCCAAAGTAGAACATGAAAAAGATTGCTTATGTAACCATGAATCCCTTCCATACAGCTTGCTTTTATTAAAGTATATAATAAATTGAACATATTACTTATATGTTCTCTGTCTCTGCTTATTTATATATTTACTGGCCCTTCCATGCATTTAAAAAAATGTTGCAATGGTCCTCATTTTTTCTTTTCTTATTTTTAAGTTATTGCTAATTTCTTTATCCTTTCTCAGTCCCTTTCTTCATTAAAAATAAATAAAATGAAGGCTTGTAACAGAATTGTCAAGCAAAGTAAATACATGTGTAGCATGTTTCATCATATGTCCTATGGAATTCAGAGTTCTTATACTTATAAGATACTTATACTAATAGTTAAAAAATAAAAAAATAGGCAAAGAAGAAAGACCCCCAACAATAGAAACTAACAGTGAGAATGAGGAAGACTGTGGTTCATCTTCAGAGGAGAATAGTGGAGTAAGAAAAAAAGTCTCTTCTGCCTCAAAGAGTGATATTAAATGGCAACCTTCCCAGAAAGAATTTATAAAATTCAAAAAAGACTTCAAAAATCAAGTGAAATAAATTGAGGGGAAAGCTTAAAATATGAATAAAAATCATCCAAGAAAAATAAGATTATGAAAAAAAAGTTAACTATCTAGAAAAGAAGAAACAAAGTCTCAAAAAATGAATTAATTCTTTGAAAATTGGAATTGGGTAAGCGGAAACTAATGAAGCTATCAGAGATTAAGAAATAACAAAACAAAAAATAAAAAGAATGAAAAAATAGAAAAGAATGTGAAACAACATCTTATAAGAAGACTGCAGGTCTGGAATAATATATATCAGCAAAAAAAAAAAAAAAAAAACCAGCCTATGACCAAAAATATCATAAGCAGCAAAATTATCCAGAATACCACATGAAAAAAAAAAAAAAGGAAATTGGCAGATTTTCAGGGTTTTAGCTCAATTAAATCCAAACTTAATAGAAAATTTAACATATAAGAGCCAGTATCCAAGATTAATTTCAAGGAACTCTTTTGACAAATTATTTGTTTTTTACATGGAAATTTTATACCATATGTTTAAGATTGACATCAGTAATTGGATAACTCAAAAGAAAGATTGGAGCAGAGTTGAATTAATCTGAGTAAAACTGTTTAGGAAAAGGTAAAGATAATAAGTATGTTATACTTAAGATTATGTTTTAACATACTTATATAACATTTGTACACAAATGATGTTCAAAGGGAGAACTGATACAAAGACATTAGAGGTAGAGGAGGGTTCATAGTTCTGAAAACCAACTCACATCAGGAATGGGTTGTGTGTGAGAGAGACCATGAAAGGTATAGCACTATAAAGAAATAAGGGGGGAAGAAATAGGATAAGGTGGGGTATAGAAGGGTTTGTAGATTTATGGTAGTGGGATAAGGTGTATAAATTAATGGGAATGGAATAAAGAAGGAAGAAAAGGTTAGGAGGAGAAGGTAAGGGAGGGATCCACAGCTGAGGGGAGGTTAAGTAATAGAAAAGCAAGTTAAGGAGCAGAATTAAAGCAGAATAGTTAGCAGGAATAGGAAATGAGAAATATATACAAATACTACAACAAGAATCAGGAATAGAATTTATTAGAAAAAAGTAGGGCTAGAAATCATTGATCTTTGACAAAGTCAAACATAAAGATTCAATCAAAAGAGAAATCTATATTATATGCCAGCCATATTAATTACTTTTGTTTTAGGTTCATGTTTACATATAAGTAAATGCAAATGTATATAATTATATGTGAGTATATCTGCATATGTATGCATGAAGGTATATGTATGTATGGGCATATACATGCATATATATATATGCTTGAAGGAGATAGGAAGACCAAAGGGGAAAAAAAGAATAAAATAGAAAGTGCAGAGCAGAGAACAACAACAACAACAACAACAAAAACCAAACCAAAATAAGCAAAGAAAAGATGATGAATACAATCTTTTCTCATGAATACAGTCATGAGTACATGAATACAATCTTTTCTATTACTCTATATGCTTTCTTAAGATGGAAAATTTGTATATATTTTGAATACCTCCTGGTGTTCTGCTTGGCACATGACAGCATTTTTTTTTAATTTTCTTTTTCTTTCTCTATTTTGATTTTTTCTTATTTTGCATTTAATCCGATAAAAAAACTAAACTATCAAAAAAAAAGATACTGGAGTGATCATGGGTTCTTCTTCCTTGAATGTCTTCAAGCAGTTTCAGAAGCCACAGATACTTTAATCACTCCTAATGATTCAGTGACCTTGGAAAATAGGTACTATTCATTTTATAGATGGGTTACAGGGGTCCTGCCCATGGTTCCAGAATGGAAGAGTACTTGTGGTTGGTTACTTATAGACCAGAACACAGGCCAAAATAGCAGTGATCATACCTGTCCTTAGTTTATATCACCATGGAAGAACTGAGGGTTTGTAGACCCCAGAATTAACTCTGAAAAAAGTACCTGGCAGGAATGAAAGTTTCTCTTGGGGAAGGGTGGGGGAAGGATGAGGTTAGAGATATTGTTCTGTCTCCTTTGTAGCCACACACAATTACAATCCCTTGCCAGTTGTTGTCCTCTCTAATGTCCTCACATATGGGTGCTCTGTACATAGGAATATAATTTGCAGCTGCTTATATTGTGTGAGATATTTTGGATTTGTGAATGTAGATTTGTCATCAACAATGTCAAGTGCAACACATAAGTCAAAAAGGATGAAGACTAAGAAAAGATCATCAGGATTGACCGTTATGACATCATAGTTAATTTTGTGGAGACTAATTTCAAATAAGTAATGAAAACAAATGCCAGATTGCAATGGTTTTAACAAGTGAATGATAAGGGAGGAAGTGGAAAGACATTTTAGAGATAACTTCTTCAAGAAATTTGCTGAATGATTCTACATGTACAATCTGTAATAAATTTACTAGCCTTGTTTAAAAAGAGGAGAGGAGAGGGAGAGAGAAAAAATTGAAAACTCAAAAATTTAAAAAAAATGTTCAAAATTATTTTTATGTCTAATTGGGAAAAATAAAACATATAAAAAAAAGAAGTTTGTTGAGATAGGAATGAAGTTTAAGATGGTAGGTTTAGAGTCTAAATAAAAGTTGTTAGGCTTTTTCTTTAGTATTGAAAAGATTTGACCATATTTGAAGGCTATGAAGAATGAAAAAAAATAAAAAAATTGAAGTTTCAAAATATTTGAGGAGATTGTTGAGCATGCAAATCTGCTGAAGAAGATTATTCAATATACTTAACTGAAAATGTCTCCTATTTCTCTGTCTTGATTGTGTTTTTCTTTTCCCTTTATATTATTTCACTTGGTGATGTACACATTGGTTTATCATTCCTTTGCAAGTGATCCCTAGACATATATAGCTAGCCCTAAACTGTCTCCTGTCCTACAGCATTAACAGCATTCAGACACCTCAAATTAGATATCCCATAGGCTTCAACACATCCAAAATAATTCATTGTGGGGGGCAGAGCCAAGATGGCAGAGTGAAAAGGTGACTTTCTGCCTCTCCTCCAATCTTCTCTCAAATCAACAATAAAATAAGCCTCTGAATTGATCTTCAAGTCAACGAACTCAGAAATATTTGGGCACGGCTCTCTGGATAACTTCATATCAGGTTAGTCTGACTTGGACAGAGAGATAAATAGACGACTCCTGTGTAGGCCGGAAGTGAGGGTGGGACTCAGCTCAGCTCATAGTGGCAGAAATTCCAAACTCCAAACTCCAAATTCCAAACACCTGGAGTTTATCTGAGGCACTCGGGACACTCTGCCCTGATTGGGGGCAGGTGTTCTGGCAGACTTGCCTTGTTTAAGGAGTAATTCGGACTTAGTCCTAGCCCCCACCGGCCCAGCACCTTAAGTCAACTCACTGAAGTGCCCCAGGGCAAAGCTTTTCAGCCGCCGTTTTTTTTTTCCCTACCTTAAAGAGATATCCACGCTGTCTAAAAAAAAAAAAATGATGAAGAAGCAAAAGAGAGCTCTCACCATAGACAGCTTTTATCAAGGCAAAGAAGCGTTGACCCCAGATCCAGAGGTTCCTTTAGATAAAACTCAAGAGAAAATCAGCAAGGACCATCACTAGTCCCCTTTTCAAAAGGCCTTTCTGGAAGATTGCATAAAGAACCTCAAAAGAGAGCTGGAGGATAAATGGGAAAATAAACTGAAATCAGTGCAAGAAGGATACAATATCTTGCAAGAAGGATATGATGCCCTGCAAAAGAGATATGAAAAAGACACCAATTTATTGAAAAATAAAATTAGTGAAGTGGAAAAAGAGTGCAATGAACAAATTGGCCAGTTACAAAAGGAGCTTAAAATAAGGTAACTGAAGAAAACAACACTTTAAAAATAAGAATTGAACAAATGCAAGTGAATGACTCAATAAGACTTCAAGCATCAGTCAAACAAAAACAAAAAAAATGAAAAATTAGAAGAAAATATGAAATATCTCCTAGGAAAAACAACTGACTTGGAAAATGGATCTAGGAGAGACAATCTAAGAATTATTGGACTTCCTGAGAGCCATGATGAGAAAAAGAATCTAAACACGATCTTCCAGGAAATCCTGAAAGAAAACTGCCCTGAAATTGTAGAATCAAAGGGCAAAATCACCATTGAAAGAATTCACCGATCACCTCCTGAAAGAGACCCCAAAATTAAGACCCCAAGGAATATCGTGGCTAAATTTCAGGACTATAGCACCAAGGAACAGATTCTGCTAGCAGCTAGAAAGAAACAATTCAAATACCGAGGTTCAATAATTAGAATCACACAGGATTTGTCAGCTTCCATACTGAAGGATCGAAGGGCATGGAACCAGAATATCGTGGCTAAATTCCAGAACTATCATACCAAGGAAAAGATGTTATGAGAAGCCAGAAAAAAAAATTTAAGTATGGAGAAGCCACAATTAGCATCACACAGGACCTAGCAGCTTCTACTCTGAAGGAGGGAAGGGCCTGGAATCAGATATTCCAAAGGGCAAAGGAACTTGGATTACAGCCAAGAATAACCTATCCAGCTAGAATGAGCATTATCCTCCAGGGAAGAAGATGGTCATTCAATGATATAGGTGAATTTCACCTATTTCTAATGAAAAGACCGGATCTGAACAAAAAATTCGACACCCAAACACAGAACTCAAGAGATGCATAAAAAGGTAAAAAGGAAAGGTCTCTTGAGAACTTTATTTCTACTAGGGGGATACTCAAAGTTTGGGGGTATAATTAACTAGATATTACTTTGATAATATGAAAAAGAGAACTAGAGGGGAAAATGTTGTCATACTGGGGAAAAGAGGGAAAAAGTGGTAAAATAAGATCTAAAAAAAGGAGGTAAAAACAAGGTAAAATCACTTGAAGAGGCAAAGAAAACCTAATATAATTGAGAGAAAGAGGGGAG
>JAJPUD010006260.1:48427-59894 GCA_023553655.1 Myrmecobius fasciatus | reverse complement strand
AATTATTTTACAGATCTAGAAAAAATAGTAGCAAAGTTCATGTGGAAGAACAAAAGGTCAAGGATTTCAAGGGGATTAATGAAAAAAAAAGGCAGATGAAGGTGGCCTTGCTGTACCAGATCTAAAACTATATTATAAAGCAGCGGTCATCAAAACCGTTTGGTACTGGGTAAGAAGTAGAGCAGTCGATCAGTGGCACAGGATAGGATATCAGGACAATCTAGGCAATAACCTTAACAATCTAGTATTCGATAAACCCAAAGACCCCAGCTTTTGGGATAAATACTCACTATTCAGCAAAAACTGCTGGGAAAATTGGAAACTAGTGTGGAAGAAATTAGGACTTGACCCATACCTAACACCACATACCAAGATAAGATCTAAATGGGTTCATGATCTAGATATAAAGAGGAACTTTGTAAGCAAGTTAGAGGAATGTAATATAGTTTATCTCTCAGACCTGTGGAGATGGAATAAATTTATGTCCAAAGAAGACCTGGAACTCCTAATTGAACACCAGATGGATAATTTTGATTATATTAAGTTAAAAAGTTTCTGTACAAACAAAACAAATGACGACAAGATTAGGAGGGAAGCATCAAATTGGGAAATCATCTTTACATTTAATGGTTCTGATAAAGGCCTCATTTCTAAAATATATAGAGAATTGTCTCATATATATAAGAATTCAAGCCACTCTTCAATAGATTAGTGGTCAAGGGATATGAACAGACAATTTTCAGATGATGAAATTAAAACCATCTCTAGTCATATGAAAAGTTGCTCCAAATCACTATTGATCAGAGAAATGCAAATTAAGACAACTCTGAGGTACCACTACACACCTGTCAGATTGGCTAAAATGACAGGAAAAGATAACGATGAATGTTGGAGGGGATGTGGGAAAACTGGGACACTAATACATTGTTGGTGGAACTGTGAACGGATCCAGCCATTCTGGAGAGCAATTTGGAGATACACTCAAAAAGTTATCAAACTGTGCGTACCCTTTGACCCAGCAGTGTTTCTACTGGGCCTATATCCCAAAGAGATCTTAGAGGAGGGAAAGGGACCCACTTGTGCAAGAATGTTTGTTTCAGCCCTTTTTGTAGTGGTTAGAAACTGGAAACTGAAGGGATGCCCATCAATTGGAGAGTGGCTGAATAAATTATGGTATATGAATGTTATGGTATATTATTGCTCTGTAAGAAACGACCAGCAGGATTATTTCAGAGAGGCCTGGAGGGACTTGCATGAACTGATGCTGAGTGAAACGAGCAGAACCAGGAGATCATCATACACAGCAACAACAGTATTACATGATGATCAATTCTGATGGACATGGATCTCTGCAATAAAGAATTGTCTCAAACCAGTTCCAATTGTTCACTGAAGAAAATCATATACAACCAGAGAGAGGGAAATGAAATATGGACCACAACGTAACATTTTTATGATCTCTATTGACATTTGCTTGCATTGTGTTGCCTTTCTCTGATTCTTTTTTTTCTTGTAAATAGGATTTTTCTTGCATAACTTCTCAAGCATTTCAACATTATTAACATGTAGTAGACTTCCTGCCATGTAAGGGAGGGGAGGGGACTGGGGGTAAAATTTGTAATGGAAAGGTTTGTAAGGATCAATGTTGGGGAACTACCCATACATATGGTATACAAATAAAAAGCTTTAATAAAAAAATAATTCATTGTCCTCCCAAACTATCTTCTCTTCTGAACTTTTATTGTAAAAGGTACTAACATCCTTTCAGTCACCCAAGAATATAACTTCAGTCTTATTCTCAGTTCCTCAGTCTCATTTTTCTCCACATATAAAACCAGTTGTTAAATCTTATTACTTGACATTTATTGCATTTCTTCCTTGTTTTCTAGTCACATAGTTATCAACTTAGTTCACGTTGTTAGGAGCTTTTACCTAAACTATTGCTGTATTCTTCTAATTGTTTTTGTGCCCTAGAAATCTCTTTTCTCCTACTTGTTTTCCATACAACTGCCAAAGTAAATTTATTAAAATGTTGTTTTCTACAGAGAAATATAAATTTCAGTTTGTCATCCAAATCTCTTCACAATCTAGTTCCAGGATACTTTTCCAGCTTTATTATACAAAACTCCCTTTCACATTCTCTGTGATACCATTAACTGGTTTTATTTCTCACGCACAATACTCCGTTTCCCATCTCTGTCTTTGTACTGGATGTACCTTATGCCAGGAAATCACTTCCTTTCCTCTATTGTACGTCTTAGAATTCCTTATTTTCTTCAAACCTGAAGTCAGACACTACTTTCTACATGAAATCTTTCCTGATTCTCCTCGCTTTCAGTACCCCCATTCCCCAAATTGCCTTGTAAGTATTTGTTATATATGAATGTTTGTGTACGTACATACATACCTATGTAATATACACACATATATATTCTTCATATATATATTTAAATACATGCTTTTTATTGTCTTTGAGGGAAGGGATGGTTTCATTTTTTTGTCTTTGCATCCTTACTATTTAGTACATTGTCTAGCAGAGATACTTAATAGATGTTTGTTAATTCATTGTTAGAGGGAACTTCCAATCAATCAGTAATTTTGAGACCGATGTGCTTGGTTCAACATCTATAAATATAGAGGCATCATTGAATTCTTGCCATAGAAATGCTATATCAAGAAGATACCTTTTTGAAAAAGCATATAAGAAGAGATGAAATATACTACAAAAATATTTTCTGGATTCTAGATTCAAGTATTGGAAAACAGAAATATTTAACCTTGAATTATTTATTTGGTAAGTGCTACCAAAACAAAAAATTAAAAGTAACATTTTTATCAACAAAAGATTACATATTACAGTATAAAGAGTTTCTTAAACTTTTTCATTTGTGACTACAGCATTAATTACCCCATATGGGGTGAGGAAATACACTTTAAGAAGTTGGGGTATAGAGCAGTAGTGTCAAAATAAAATAGAAACAAAATCTATTGCTTAATTGCACCCAAGAATTCCTACACACGCCCATATTAAGTTTAAAAACCTATACATTAACAATATTTTTGCTTTATTGTGTTTTTATTTATTTTATTAAATATTTCTCCATTGCATTTTAATCTGGTTTAAGCCACGTGGGCAACATGCAGAGGGAAGAGTATATATTTAACACCTCTGAAATAGAAGAAAACATAGCAGCTGAGACATCTAGAAATTCACAAGAGGTAAATCTAAGAAAAGATCCAGAAGTAGAAACCTATTGCTTCAAGTGTTTATAAACAAATGCCAGAAGGATATGAAACAAACAAGAAGTACTGTGGGAATTGGAGATATTAACTCATGACTTTCTTATTCAGCCATTACCTTCACAACCCAAGAGAAATTTAGGACCGCAAAAAGAACATGAACTTGTTTTAGCTATATTAGGAGGGTGGAAAAAGTAGGATCAAAAGATGGTAGAGTCATAGCTTGAGCTAGATAAGATGATAGATGATAATTAACAACAAAAAAGAATAAGAGCCAATCAATTTTTATTTTGTTTCCTTTTTCTCTGCAAAGGAAAATTGCCTCTGGGATGCAAATAGCAGAATAAAATTCCCTAACAGAGAGTAAATGCCCGGGAGAACTAAGGATATTATAAGAGAGTATATAACTGTTCCTAATAAGTTCTAATCATAATGACATTGTGATTTTTGAATCATTAGTGATATTTGAGTCATTAGTGAAATTTGAAAAATAATAAAAATGGTAGAGGTATCCAAAGATTGAAACAAGAAATATATCCTGATTTTTTTAAAGGAAAAGAACATATTTATGCAAATTATAAGCTTGAATTATGTTCCTAGGAAAATTTTAGAAGAAATCATTAAAGAGTCATTTGATAAACATTTAGAAAGGAAAGTAGGAAACAACTTGGCTTTGTCCAGGACAGGTCATGCTGAACCAACATCACTTCCTTTATTGTTGTGATTATTAAATTAATAGATGTGGATAATTCCGTGGATATAGTTTAGCTAGATATAGAAAAGCTTCTGAGAAAGTATCTTATATTATTTTTTGGAAGAGTTGGAAAGATATAGATTAAACAATAATATGGCCAGGTGGATTCAGTATAGATCAGACAGTTGGACCCAAAGAATAGTTGTTAATAATTCAAAATTAGTATAATAATAGGTCTGTAGTAGAGCACCCTCAGGAATCTATGATGGTTCTAGTAATTTTACATATGCAAACACATAGACATATACACACATAGACATATACACACATACACACACAGATGCAAGTATGTGTATGTATATATATGTGTATGTATATACCCACATATATCTTTAATATATTTACACAAATGAATATATGTAATTGTATCTATATATTTACACATATACATATGTATTTATACAATGTATAGATATACTCTAACATTCATTTTTTTAAAGATTGAGTTCCACATTCTCACTCTACCTTCCATCCCTTCCTCATCCTTTGAGAAGGCAAATGATATATCAATTATACATATGAAGTCATGCAAAACTAATTACTATATTGGCTATGTTACAATCTCCCCCCAAAAAACTCCAAGAAAATAAAAGTGAAAATAATATGTTTCAAGATGCACTCAGAGTTCCTTAATTTTCTCTCTCAAGGTTGATAGCCTTTTTCATTATAGATCCTCTGGAGTTGTCTTAGATCACCATATTGATTGGAATAGCTAAATTTAATGTAGCTGATCTGTTACAATATTGCTATAACCGTCTGCAATACTCTACTGGTTTTGCTAAACACTTAACTTTATATCAGTTCATGTAAATCTTCCCAGGTTTTTCTGAAAGCATCATACCCTTCATTTCTTGAAGCAAAATAGTATCCGTCACAATCATATATCACAGTTTGTTCATCCATTTCCCAAATAATCAGCTTCCCTTTAATTTCCAATTATTTGCCATCACAAAACAGCTGCTACAAATACATTTATACATTTAGGTTTCCCCCTCCCCTTTTTGGTTTCTTTGAGATATAGACCAAGTAGTGGTATTCCTGATAAAAGAATATGCACAGTTTTATCACTCCTTATACACAATTCCAAATGGTTCTTCAGAATGGTTCTTTATTAGGGAGATTTGGTAGAATTCACTTATGAATCCATTTAGTCCTGAAATTTTTTTTCCCTTAAGGGATTCATTTATGGCTTGCTCAATTTCCTTTTGTTAGGATACACTGAATGTTTACCAGATTTAAAGATTATACCAAAGGACAGCTAGATGGCACAGTGGATAGAGCTCTGATCCTGAAGTCAGGAGGAATTGAGTTCAAATCTGGTCTTAACATTTACTAACTGTGTGACTCTAAACAAATTACTTAACCCCAAATGCCTTACCCCCCCAAAAAAACCCAAAAAACAAAAAAAAGAGAATCAAAAGATAATATAAGATGGAGAAAATAATTAATGCAATTATTGACAGGGTGAGTATTCAAAAAGTTCCTGACAAGCTAGAGTATTAGGCTATGTATAATAGCCTAATTAAATATATATGAGTCAATAGATATGAATCAATTCAATAGAGATAAAATCTTATATTTGATTACAAAACATTAATCATAGATTTCTGGAAAAATCTGTATATTCTAGACTGTAAGCTCAATATGAATAAACAATATGATATGAGAGCTAAAAAAAACTAATATGATTATGAGCTGTTTTGACAACTACAGTGCCCACAGCATTCTGTTCTCAGACATTATGTGTAGTATTATACTTAGTTGTAAATATCATATTTTAAGAAATATTCTTTTAGAATTCCAGTTATGATGGCCAAGTGGAAGAAACGCAGCTTTCAGTCATACATGTGTATTCAAAAAGTACCTCCGCCATAAAATATGTAACAGAAGTTGAACTGAAACGGGGTAAAAATGCAAAGTGTTATATATTCTCAATGGTAGTCATCAGTTGTGTATTTTGCTTAATTGTCTAGGGTGAAGCATATTTTGCTCCTGGTTTGTTTATGTTTTTTTTTGTGGTAAATGGAATGTATCAATTAAAAATAGAAACAAAAATAGTTTCAGCACCCACATCTCCAGGAAGATAGATGCATGTAATCTGGAGAAGTGAATAGTATTAAGGAGTAGAAAGGAAGAAGTGGAGGTAGGGTGAATAGCTAGTGTGCTAGTTAGGAAAAATTCAAATATTATCAGGTTCCCTACAACCACTACCAGATTATGGTTTACAGAAAAATCTGATTCTCCCAAGATTATCAGTATAGCAAAAACCTTGTTATAACACTTTGAGAGGGACATAATATTAGACATACTTGGTCACTGAGTTTTCTTTTATTCTTCTTACCCTCATTTCCCCTTCTCCACTGTTTCCTAGTTTTTTTTTTTACTCCCCGGGAGATTATAGAAAGGTTCTGAAGGTATATAAATACCTTCTATAGCTATGTAAATAACATTAACAACTCAACTTTATGTTTTAATTTTTAAAAATAATTATTCATATTTTTGGAAACAACTAGGTGGTGCTATGAATAGAGTGCTGGGCCTGGGGTCAAATAAACTTGTCTTCCTGAATTTAAATCTGGTTTCAGTTACTAAACAGATATATGACCCTAGGTAAATCACTTAACCTTGTTTACCTCAGTTCCTCAAGTATAAAATGAACTAGAGAAAGAAATGGCAAAGTATTCCATTACCTTTGCAAAGAAAATGGGGTCATGAAGACACAACTGAGAAATTACTGAACAATAACAAATTTTGATACTTTGCTTTTTACGTTATCTTTATTTCTAAACATATTTCTATCCTATCCCACCTTTAAATGTATCAAAGAAAAAGGGGAAAAACTGATAACCACATCACCTGACTCTGGAAGTATATGTAGTAATGTTCTTTATCAATAATCCCTTACTTATGTAGAGCTTTAAATATATAGAGAACTTTTCTTATAATGTATCTGTGACAGAGTAAGCACATTTTATTGCTCTGTTTTACAGGTGAAGAAACTGACCTGTCTATAACTACATACCTAATAACTGTTAGTTGAGGGAACTTTCTTCCTCTAACCATGTTATTGGAGTTACTAAATCAATAAGAAACAATGCTGGGAGGGAAATAATTACTGCTTGTGTAATATTATAGAGCAAGATGTCCATAAAATATTGGATGTTCCAGGGTAAAATAAAAACACCAAGTATGGAGGGAAGTTCTAAGATGAAATAGCAGCAGTGACATGCTTCTGAAGTTTGGAAAGTTAGGAGCAGGAGCAGGAGGACTGTTCTTAGTAAATTACTTTGTTAAAAGCCAAATAAGTCTTGCAGGCTACTTGTTAATGGGAAATTCTGATGAATACTCAGTAGCTACAGAAGTATATCCAAAGGGTATTCCTCTAACTGAAGTAGCAACCACATTTTGGATGGTGCTACCATCCAACCTGTGTTGGAAGTTGGAAGAATAACTCAGGGAAGGTGTTATATATATGTCTTTATATCCATCATTTTATGTTTCACTGACAAAAATCATTCAGAAAAATAATCTATACTGAATATTTACACCTTAATGAAATAACATTTCAGAATTCCATTGATCTAATGATGTTTTTAGGATTAAATGACATTGTTATTATAATAATAAATAAAATATTTTTGAATTTCTCCTCAAAAGGCCATTCCGAGCTTTTCAAAACTGTACTATCCTAACAAGCATTTAAAAAGTGAATGGCATATTTTTAAATCTGAATTGGGACTTGGGAAATTTTCAGAATGCAAAGATAGTTCTTTAGCAACCACTCATTTTTAGCATCTCGACTCTCATGAGTTTTGTTCTTTGCCTTACATTTTATTTTTGTTTTTGTTTTTTATATTTTTATGTTTTTTATATTTTTGTTTTTTATATTTATTTTTTTAAGTAAAAGAAAAAATATTGTCATTAAAAATTCAATTAACTTTCAGTTTGAATATTTAACTAGGAAACTCAGATGTTCTTATATCTCTTGAACACCAATGGAAGAAACACAGCAAATGAAACATGGAGATAAAACTCCTTTCCTCCCTTCCTTCCTCCTTTTTTCCCTTCCTTCCTCCCTCCCTCCCTTCCCTTCTTCCCTTTCTTCTCTCCTCTTCTTTCCCTCCCTTGCTCCTTCTCTCACCCTCTTCCTTCTTCCTTCCCTCCTTCCTTCCTTCCTTTCTTCCCTCTCTTCCTTCATTCCCTCTCTCCCTCCCTCCCTTTTTTCTTCTTCCCTTCTTTCCTTCCTTCTCTCCTTCATTCCCTCCTTCCTTCCTCTCTTCCTTCCTTCTTCTCTTCCTACCTGCCTTCCTTCTTTCCTTCCTTTCTTTCTTCTCTCCTTCCTTTTTTCCTTCTTTTCTCCAAATCCTTTCAGCTGTCAATAAAGACAGAAGATCTGAACCAGAAAAGATGGCAAAATGAAGCATTTCGAAAAATTGCTTCATGTTTATTATATAAGGTTTCTCCTCTCTGATGCTTAGTCAAAGCAAAGAAAAAAAAAGCTTATCTGAACTCAAGAACTCTTCTGGGTTTTTTTGTTTTGTTTTGTTTTTTAAATCAATATCTTATTCACAGTACCATTTGCTTGTATAAAATATTGACTGGAGTCTCACTGGTGATTTTACTTAAGGACTAAAAGCAATCTCCATTACCCAATGGCTTCTAATTGTATTTTCCTCACCCCCCCCACCCCTTGTAGAAAGAGTAATGAAAGGACAACTAAAACCAGAACTATATAGTTATTTTATAACTGGCACTAACAAATTTCTCCAATTACAGAATCCATTCTGTAAGCAATGAATGTGTGGCTCCCAATTAATCTCCTGCACCTCCGGGCAAGGTCTAAATCAGCTGGCTACGGCTAAGGCAATTTTCACACAGCTAAAAGCAAATTGGAAAATAAGTGTTCCACACTGCTGCCTATCTTTCCAAGCCAAAGACACAATCAGTATTCTGGCAGCTGTATTCTATCATGTTATTTGCAGCTATCAATTTTAATTATAGGAATTATTGATTAGTTGGGAAAGTGAATAATCTAATGCTCAAATGAGGTTACCATATTACCTGGAAGGACCTTTCATCCTTCCTAGTTGAACCTAAGCACTATTTGTGAATATCCATCAGAAACCATATCTGTATTCAGTGTTAACCAATAAGATTCCATACACCCCCCCTTTTTAAAAAAATTATAATTCTCTGATACATTTGTTTTAAAATTAACATCATGGTCTTTTCAAGGATACTGATTTTCTGATAGAAGAATATTTTTTTAGAAACATTTTACAAACCTATGATTTTATCAGAATGATCAAACTCACTACTAATACATATTGAACTACCTCATCTGTGTTTTTATAGAGTCTTTTTGAGATGCTGTGCTCAGAAAAAGGTGGTATAGTGAATTCTTATTTCAGGAATTTCATATTTAGATGAAACCTTCAATATAGTTGTAGATGTGTAAAGCAGTGTGTTTTCTAGAAACATGAAATACAATGACAAATACAACAATCCTATGCTCATAGAACTTTCTATTAGAGAAGAGATAGATAGTAAATAGATATGTATGTATATAGATATAATAGATAAAATACTACAAAACAAATGGAGTATTTATGGTAAATTTATCACAAAAATCCAAACAAAGAATTAGGAAAAGCTTCAGGGAAGATCTGATACTGGAATATATTGGACTGATTGGTTCTAAATGTCTGGGGAAATTGATGTTTTCCAGAAGGATATTATGAAGGGAAAATACAACAATAAATTAATGAACAAGCATATTTATTAAATATCTACTATATACCAGACACTTTTGTGGATACTAGAGAAAAATACAAAAAACCCAAAATAATCTTTACTTATAGAAAGCATTCATTCTGAAAGCAGATATAATAAATATCTCTGTGTATATGTATACAGATATATGTACATATATAAATAGCATATAAATATATACAAAAGAAATATAAATAAATTAAGGGAGACAGTCAGTTGTTATTCAGTTGTTTCAGTCTCTTCATAAACCCATTTAGGGTTTTCTTGGCAAACATACTGGAGGGGTTTGTCATTTCCTTTTTTAGCTCATTTCACAGAAGAGGAACTGAGGAAAACAGGGTTAAATGACTAGGGTCACAAAACTAATTAGTAACTGAGGTCAGGTTTGAACTCATAAAGAAGAGTATTGCTGATTCCAAGTTTAGTGCTCTATCCACTACATCACCTAGACAATCAATATAAACAAGAAAATGGACCACGAGGATCAGAGAGAAGGCCAAAATGGCTTTGATTGCAGAGTACAGAAGAGAAAATTATAATGTACAATAAGGTTGAAAAGATAATTTTTTTATTTTAATAAGTTTATTTCTTTTTAATACACATTGCTTTTATGAATCATGTTGGAAGAGAAAAAGCAGAGCAAAAGGGAAAAACCATGGGAGAGATTTTAAAAATCCAGAAAAAAAGAAGTGAACTTAGCATGTGTTGATTTACATTCTTTTAAATTAATTAATTAATTAATTTTAATTTTATTTGCATAACATATGTGTGGGTAATTCTTCAACATTAACCCTTACATAGCTTTCTGTTACAAATTTTCCCCCCAACTCCCCACCCCTCCCCTAGATGGCAGGATATCCACTACATGTTAATTATGTTAAAATACTTGGCAAATCTAATATATGTATACATATTTCCAAACTTATCATTGTTGTGCAAGAAAAATCATATCTACACAAAAGACATAGTTGATTTATATTCAATCTCCTTAGATCTTTTTCTGGATGCAGATGTCTAATGTCTATTGGGATTGCTTTGAATTACTGAATTGCTGAGAAGAAAGAAGCCTCTCACAGTTGATAATCATTCATTCTTCCTGTTATTGTCTATAATGTATTCCTGGTTTTGCTTGTTTTGCTGAACATCAGTTCATGTAAACTTTTCCAGACCTATCCAAAATCAGCTTGCTCATAATTTTTAAAAATAGAACAATAATATTCTGTTGACAAACCGTTGACCTTCATGTAACAGCCCTTTCTTGTTCAGCCAATCCCCAATTGATGGGCATCAACTCCTTTTCCAATTCATTGTGACCACAAAAGGAGCTGCTACAAATTTTTTTTTTGTTGAGGCAATTGGGGTTAAGTGACTTGCCCAGGGTCACACAGCTAGGAAGTGTTAAGTGTCTGAGACCAGATTTGAACTCAGGTCCTCCTGACTTCAGGGCTGGTGCTCTATCCACTCCGCCACCTAGCTGCCCCGCTGCTACAAAATTTTTTGCAGATGTGGGTCCTTTTCCCTCCTTTATGATTTTCTTGGAATACAGACCCATAAATGACACTGCTGGGACAAAGGTTATGTGCAGTTTTATAGCCCTTTGCACACAATTCCAGATTGCTCTCCAGAATGATTGGATCATTTCACAACTCCACCTACAATGCAGTAGTGTCCCAGTTTTCCCACATCCACTCCAACATTTAT
>JAJPUD010006260.1:0-48327 GCA_023553655.1 Myrmecobius fasciatus | reverse complement strand
TTTTCATATAACTATAAATGGCTTTAATCTCATCATCTGAAAATTGTCTCTTCATACATATCCTGTAACCAGTTATCAATTGGAGAATGACTTGTATTCTTATAAATTTGGCACATTTCTTTATATAGTTTAGAAATGAGACCTTTATCAGAAATACTGGTTGTAAAGATTTTTCCCTTTCAATATTGTTTCTGTTGTTTTTTTTTTATAAAGCTTTTTATTTACAAAACACATGAGTGATTTTTCAACATTGACCTTTGCAAAAACTTTTTTTCCCAAGCTTTTCCCCTCCTTCCCCTCACCCCCCACCCCTAGATGACAGGTAATCTAATACATGCTAAATAGGATAAATTGGTTGGTTTTGTTTGTGCAAATACTTTTTAATTTAATATAATCAAAGTTGTCCATTTTGCCTTTCATAATATTCTCTAGTTCTTTGGTCATAAATGTCTCTCTTCTCCAAAGATGTGATAGATAAATTATTCCTTAATCTCTTAATTTGCTTATGGTATCATCCTTTTTGCCCGAATTATATATTCATGAGGTGTATTACTTTCTGTCTCTATTCAATTTTCTTCAGAGGTCTATCATATCTAGGTTTTCTAGAATCCTATTAACCTCCGTAGTTTCTTTCTTGTTTATTTTGTGGTTATATTTGTCTGATTCTGAGAGGGGAAGTTTGAGGTCCCCCACTAGAAGTTTTGCTGCCTATTTCTTCTTGAACCAGGCTTAAAAATTTTCTGTAGGAATTTGACTCATCTACCATTTGGTGCATATATATTTAGTATCCTTAGTACTTCATTGTTTATGGTACCAGTCATCCAGTTATGCTTTCATTCCTTAGCACTTTTAATAAGATCTATGTTTACTTTTGCTTTATCTGAGATCAGAATTGCTACCTCTACTTTTTTTATTTCATCTGAAACATAATAAATTCTTAAATTTTTAAATTAATTTATATTATATATTATATTAAAATTTAAATTAAATCTTGTGGACCTATTTTCCAAATTAATTTTTTTTCAATGAGGTATTTCACATTTTCTTCCATTTTTTCACCCTTTTTAGTTTCTTTGACTGATTATTACTGTCTCACAAAGTCATTTGCTTTCATTTGGACTGTTCTAGTTTTTAATGTGTGATTTTCTTCAGTTATCTTTTGATTTTCTTTTTCTATTTGGCTTATTCTATTGTTTAAGTAGTTGCTTTCTTTAGACAATTTTTTCCCTTCCTTTTCCAAACTGTTGACCCTCTCATACATACTTTTCATTTTTTCTCAGTTTTTCTTCTATCTTTTTTATTTGCCTTTTGAAGTCTTTTATGAGCATTTCCAAGAAGCCTCTTTGAGCTAGAGACTAATTTATCTCACTCTTTGAGATTTTTTTTTTTTGCTGAGGCAATTGGGGTTAAGTGACTTGCCCAGGGTCACACAGCTGGGGAATGCTAAGTGTCTGAGACCAGATTTGAACTCAAGTCCTCCTGACTTCAAGGCTGGTGCCCTATCCACTGTGCCACTTAGCTGCATCATCTTTGAAATTTCTTACATGGACATTGTATTCTCCTCTGAACTTGTGTTTTGGTCTGTCCTGTCACCATAGTAGCTTTCTATGATCAAGGTTCTTTTCTGTTTCTTGCTCATTTTTTTCTTTTCTTTTGGTATTTCCTCTTTTTTTTTTCCTTTTACTTTTAAGGTGGAGCTCAGCTCCTAGGTTTAAAGGGGGCATTGTTCCAAGTTTCCTGTGCAGCTCTGAACCTTGGCTTTGAACACAGGAGGATTTTGTGTTTGTAGGGATTAGTTTGGCTTGTTCTTTTTAGGAAAAGCTTGGTTTCACAGAGTTGGCCTTCTGATCTGGCACTGGAAGCTGCCCCATTGATTTGCTCCTCTATTAACCTAGGACTGAGGATCTTAATTGCTGAGTTGCCAAAAGTAAGCTCCTCTTACTGGCTTTCCCAGAGTCTATCTGACTTGGGCTGAACACCCTTTTTCACCCCAGTGAGACTGATCTATCCTGAAACTTTTTCAGTCTATACCGAGCAAAAAGATAAATTTGAACCCAACTTGTGAAGGATTTTAAAAGCTCAATAAACTAATTTGCATTTGATCTTAGAAGCAATAAAGAGTCCCTGGTTCTGCTGAGCAGGGAAATAAGATAGCCAGATATTCACCAAGGAAAATCATTATAACAACAGTAGACAGATGTTTAGAGAGACTTGAACTGGGTCTATTAAAATAATATAAATGAAAGATGAGGGGCTGAGTTAATATGGTCTCTACTCATACTGTCAGACGTTGGTCCAAAGAGGTCAAATATGAAAGATGTTGTGGAAATAGAAATTGCAAGACTTGGCCACTAATTGAGGCAGCTAAGTGATATAGTAGGATAGATTGTTGGACCAAAAGTCCAGATGACCTTAGTTTAAATCCTGCTTCAGATCACTTACTGTGTGACCCTGGGTGGTTAACTAAATAAATCTTTGTCTTAGTTTTCTCATCTGTGAAATGGGGATGGTAATAATAACATCTAACTACCAACATTATTGTGAGTATAAAATAAGAAGATATTTGTAAAGTGCTTTGCAAACCTTAAAGTACTATACAATTTTTAACTAAAATTAGATACGAGTGGTTGATAGAAAGTGAGGACTTGAAGATAATGTCAAAGTTATGAATCTAAAGGACTGGAAGAATGATGGTACTATCAACAGAAATAGAAATTTAGAGGAGTATATGTTTTTACATATAGATAGATTTTAGGGGAAAGATAATGAATTCAGGTTTGGGTATATTATGTTTGAGATTAGCTAATTTAACTTTGGTTGAGTTTGAAAATTGACCATATGCTTGGGGAATAAATAGAGGCTAATCACCATGATCTCCCTCTTCTTCCTTTTACATATCAAAAACCCTTGACCTTATTACTATTTATTCCTCTAGCCTCTGATGAAGAGGTAAATTGTCCTCACTAAAGTCCTGGAGACAGCCACAAGTGGAAGGAGTTTGAGAGTTCGAGAATTCAAAGCAGAATAAGAGAGGAAGCAAACACTCAGGGCAAAACCCAGATTTCTGTCCCAGGATAAGAGAGGAAGTGCAGTATCTCAATATTAGACAAGATTATGATAAAAAGACTAATTAAGATGGTGTTGCATTTGCAGACTTTAGAATATCTCATAAAGTAATTAACAGATATTCAACCAAATTATATCTCTGGATCTTCCAGGGGTGGAGCCAACATGGTGGAGAGCAGACATGATTCTCTGTAACCTCCTCTAACTTTCCCTCAAACCAACAGCAGATTAAGCCTCTAAACTGGTTTTGAAGTAAAAAAAAAATCCATAAATATTTGGAGCACAACACATTTCTAGAAGAAGATACCCTGGAAGAACTTCAGAACAGGTCTGTTTCAATCGGGGAGGGGAACAGTTTGTCAAACCCAGACTGCAACACAGGGAGACCAGGGCAGGGAGCTGGAGCAGGGACCTTGGGCAGGAGTCAGAGCATTGTGGCTTCCACACACTTGGGAATCTTCTGTGGGCCTCTTGGGCCAATCTGTCCAGATCATAAGCAGGTGGTTTGGCAGATCTGCCTTTTGTAGGGGGTAGATTGTGAAGCACTGAGCCTCTGAAAAGCTCCAGACCTAGCTGCCATTACACAGCACCCTAAAGCAATCAATCAATCAGCAGAACTGCCCCAGGGCAAATTAAAGCAGCTGTTCCTCCTTTGCCTTGAACAAACCTCAAGCCTTAAAAAAATGAATAAAAAACCAAAAAAAAAAAAAAACTCTCACCATAGACAGCTTTTATAGAGAGAGAACAGACCTCAAATCCTGAGATCCCTACAGGTAAAGCAACTCCAGAGGAAGTCACAAAGGGAGACATGAGTTGGTCCCCATCTCACAAGGCTTTCTTCAAAGACTGCATAAAAGATCTTAAAAGAGAGAATAAAAGTGGAGAAATGAAATGAGATCACTGCAAAAAAGAATGGAAAAAATGGAAAAAGAATGCAATGAACAAAAAAATTTAATTGGCCAATTGCAAAAGGACCTAAAAAAGGTAACTGAAGAAAATAATACACTAAAAATTAGAATTTAACAAATGGAAGTGAATGACTCAATAAGACTTCAAGAATCAGTCAAACAAAAACAGATATTCAACCAATTTAAAGTAATGATAGAAACTCTTTGAGAGCAGATTTTTCATTTTAGTTTTTGTATCTTCAATGTCTAGTCTAGTATCTTACTCATTTTATGACTTTATAATTGTGTACTAACTTAAAATTTTAAGAGTTTTTCTTTAAATTTTGTCCTAGACATAATTTTATTAGTATAGGGAATTTATAGGATAAAAACTCTTCCCATGATGCAGATTGAAGGTATCTTAATCTTAACATTTTAGACAATTGTTTAGGGCAACAAAAAGCTGTTTCCAAGACAAATCCCATTTCAAACTCAGGTTTTCCTAACTTTAAGACTGATCCTCTATCTACTACATTATGCTTCTTTTAATTTGTATTTGTTGGTTGTTGTCCTTCATTCTTGAAGAGGACCAAAATGTTATCAGCATGTTGAAGCCAAGTTACATTGTGTCCAACCATGGCTGATCAGACCACTATGAGATCAGAATGCTCTGCCACAGGTTGGATACAAATATCACATTTCTTCTCAGCTAATTCAATTATGCTTTGTTTATAGAACATAGTGCCTTCTCTGATGAGGGAAAGCCATTCTGGGTGGTCCTGAGATAATGTATCCCATGTCATACAATCAATTTTAAAGTTAAGAGAGACTTTGGGACTGTCTTTATATCTCTTTTTCTAACCATTTTGTGAGTACTTGCCCTTCTGTTAAGTTTTCCAAAAAATAATCTTTTTTGTATATAAACTATTTGGCATTTGAATATTTTTAATAAAACTACGGAATATATATATATATATATATATGTGTGTGTGTGTGTGTGTGTGTGTAAAATGATTCATTGTTTTAAAAAACATACTTATATCAAGCAATATACTTAGGAAGATGGGCAGAGAGAAGCCAGGAAATTGCCTGAGTTTTCACTAGTTTACCTAAGAAACAATGCTAAATCAAGCCTCTGAACAGATTCAGGTGCGATAGAGGCTCTTAGAAGGCCTTCAGGAAAGATCTACCTCACTTGAATGAAAAAGGAGTGCAGCCTAGTCCAAGTACAGTGTAAGGAATGTAACAGGAGGCTCTTAACTATAGCACAGATCATCAGTGGATGCTCTTATGTCCTAGCTCAGTGGGCCAGGGACTTAGCAAGACAACTGTGAGACTTCCAGCCCCAGTGCAGAAGACAAATTACAATCTCCCAAACCTCAGAATTACAGGCCAATCCAGCACATAGGATGGGGTGAAGGAACCCAGTAGCATTTCTGGTCCTAGCACAAAAAGCTAGTAATGATTTCCCTGTTCCCATCCAAAATAAGCTTGGATCAATCTCCCTTGTGCGCAGGAGCAGAGCTCAACTTTTTAAAAATGAGCAAAAAAGCAAAAAGAGCCCTAATCATAGAAAGCTACTATGGTGACTGGGAAGATCAGAACACAAATTCATAAGAAAACAATAGTGGCAAAATGTCTATATGTGAAACCTCACAAGGGAATATTAATTGATTTCAAACTCAAAAGTTTCTTTTCAAAGATCACCAAAAAGACTTGAAAATCAAGCAAAAGAGATGAAAAAAAATTGAAAACAAAGAAATGAGAGCTATGTAGGAGAATTATGGGGAAAATGTCAATAGTTTGGAAAAATAAAACAAAAATTAACTGAAGAAAACAATTTAAAAAAATAGAATTTGTGAAGTCAAAAAAAATCCACTGAGAAAACAATTTCTTTAAAAGTATAATTGATCAAAAAGAGGTAAGAAAAAAAGCCAACTGAAGAAAACAGTTCATTAAAAATCAGAACTAAATAAGTGGAAGCTAATGACTCAATGAAACAAAAAGAATCAAACAAAAATTTTTTTAAATGAAGAAAATGTAAAATACCTTATTGGAAAAAGAATTGAACAGGAAAATAAATCCAGAAGAGTCATTTAAGAACTATTTAACAACCTAAATGCCATGATCAAAAAAAAAGAGATGCACAACATACTTAAAGAAATCATAAAGAAAAACAGCCCAGATATTCTTGAACCAGAGAGTAAAATAGTAATTGAAAGAATCCACCAATCACCTTCTGAAAGAGACCCCAAAATGAAAACTCCAAGGAATATTTGTAAGGAAATTCCAGAATTATCAAGTCAAGGAGAAAATACTGCAACCAGCCAGAAAGTAAATTCAAGTATTGAACAGCCACAGTCAGGCTTCCTAAGAATTTAGCAGCTTCCATTTTAAAGATTGGATAAACTGGAATATAATATTCTGAAATTCAAAGGAGGTTGGACTACAACCAAGAATCAACTACCTAATAAAATTCAGCATAATCTTTCAAGGGGAAAAAAAGAATATTTAATGAAATAGCATACTTTCAATCATTTCTAGTGAAAATACCACAAGTAAGCAGAAAATTTGATCTTCAAATAGAAGACTCATGAAAAGAATGAAAAGGTAAACAATAAAGAAAAAAATATTTAAAAGTTAAACAACTTATATCCCTACATGGGATATATGGGAAGATGATACTTGTAACTCTTGAGAATTATATCTTTATTAGATTAGTTAGAAAGGATATATACATAGACAAAGGATGTGTGTATAAGTTGATGCTGATATGATATCTGAATAATAGATTAAGGAGTAAAAATAAAGGTTGTACTGGGAGAAGAGGAAAGCAAAAGAAAAATGGAGTAAATTCTATCACACAAAGAGGAGGGCGATGAGTATTGTTTGAATCTTAATCTTATTTCATTTGACCCAAAGAGGAAATAATATATCCACTTAGTTTGGTATAAAAATTTATCTTACCCTGTAGGATAGGAACAGAAAGGGAAAAGAAAAAAATGTGTGTGGTGGAGATTGATAGGAGGGAGAGCAGTTTGAGGAAGGTGGGGGTCAAAAGCAAAACACTAATGACAATGGAAATGGTGAAAGGGAAGAGAAAATTATAAACAGGGAAAAATAGGATGTAGAAAAATACATAGTAATTATAACTGGAAATATGAATAGAATGAATGCTTCCATAAAGTGGGAAAGTTGTGACCAAAAAGAGAACCTTGACACAATAATGTAGGAAATAATCCTAGAAATTGTCCTGGAGTGATAGAACATGAGGGGAAAGTAGAAAGAGAAAAAATCCACCAATCACCGTCTCAATGAGATCCTTTGTGGAAAACATACAGGAATATTATTACCAAACTTTGAAACCCCCGGATCAAAGAGAAGATTTTACAAGAAATAAGAAAAAAAAAAAAAAACAATTCAAATACCCTGGAGCTACAATTAGAATTGTACAAGACTTATCAGCAGTACAATAAAAGACCACAAGTCCTGAAATCTTATCTACAAAAAATTCAACATATAAGAGGAAGATAGAATTCAACATGTACAGATTATTTAAATATGGACAAATTGTTTATGGTTTCTTAGCATGGGAAATGTATACTTTGTGTTTAAGATTTACATCAACAATAGGGTAGCTCAAAAGAAAGAGTAAAGACTAAAATAGTAATTATGTTATACAAATGAGATGCAAAGGAAGAATTGACTCAGAGGCATTAGAGGGGGGGAGGAGGTCTGGTAGTTCTGAACACCTCACATTGGAAATAGATTTAATAAGCAGCACTACACATAGACCATGAAAGGTATAGCATCCTCCAAAATCTATAAAGAAATAAAGGGGAAATGATGGGAGGATGAGGAAGCAAAGGGTGAGGGAGAAGAAGACAAGGGAGGGATCCCTAAGAATGGGAGGATAAGTAATAGTAAACCAAGTTATGGAGCAAAATTTAATGAAATAGTTAGCGGGAATAGGAAAGACATGTGTGTGTATCTTGGATGGGTATATGTGTGAGTGTATGTATGTATATATATCTGCATATATATGTCTACCTTAATATATTTTTTCTTAAGTGTAACTTGGGGATAGAGGGGAATGAAAAGGAGACATGTTTGTCTATGTGTGTATGTATGTATGTATGTATATATTTACATATGTATATATAAATATATCCTTTCTTAACAGTAACTTGCTTGTGGATGGTGGGGGATATGAAGATGGGGGAAAGCATAATGAAAAAAAGTGTGCAGCAGAGAACAAAAGAATACTTTACAAAGAAGTAAAGGAAAGATGTACACTCGTGAATATAATTTCTTCAACTAATATAATATATTTTCTTAAATTGGTATTTGTTGTTATGTATTTTGAATCCTCCTTGATGTTCTGCTGGGCATATGACAGTCTTCTCCTTTGTTTTGTTTCATTTTATTTTGTATTGCTTTTCTGTTTTTCTTTTCTCTTATTCTATTTCTTCAGAAGAAACTATTTTTAAAAGATTAAATAATTGTAGACAACATGAAATATTTGGGAATCTACCTGCCAAGACAAACCCAGGAAATATATGAACAGAATTACAAAACACTTTTCACACAAATAAAGTCAGATCTAAACAGTTGGAAAAATATTAATCATTCAAAGGTCAGCCAAGCTAATATAATAAAAATGACAATTCTACCTAAATTAATCTACTTATTCAATACAATACCAATCAAGCTGCCAAAATTTATTTTATTGAGCTAAAAATAATAAAATTAATCTGCAATAATAGGTCAAGAATACCATGGGAATTACTTTTAAAAAATGCAAAGGAAAGTGACCTAGCCATACCAGACCTAAAACTGTATTTTTCAGTGACTGTCACAAAACAGTTGATACTGACCAAGAAATACAGTGGTGGATCATTGCAATTGATAAAGTGCAAAAAACACTGTAATCAATGACTATAGTAATCTACTGTTTGATAAACCCATAGACTCCAGTTTAGAGATAAGAACTCAATATCTGCTAAATATTGTTGGGGAAACTAGAACATATTATAATAGAAAGTAGGTATAGACCAACATGTCACACCTTTTACTTAGAAAAGGTCAAAATAGGTTCATGATTTAGACATAAAGGATAATACTATAAGCAAATTAGGAAAGCAAGGGATAATTTACCTGTCAGATTTCTGGAGAAAAAAGAAATCTATGGCCAAAGAACTAGAGAACTTTATGAAATGAAAAATGAATAATTTTGATTACATTAAATTAAAGACAAAACAAACACATCAAATATTAGAAAGGAAGTAGAAAACTGGGAAACAATTTTTTTCAGCTAGTCTTTCTGATAAAGGTATAATTTCTAATTAATAAATGGTCAAAGGATATGAAAAAACAATTTTCAGATGAAATAATTAAAACTTTTTATGCTCATATGGAAAAAATGTCCTAAATCATTATTATTAGAGAAATGCAAATTAAAATAATTCTGAGATTCTACTTCACACCTCCAGATTGGCAAAGATGACCAGAAAATATAATGATAAATATTGAAGGGTTGTGGGAAAACTAATGTATTTTTGTTGGAGTTATGAAATAATCCAAACATTCTGAGGAGCAATTTGGAACTATGATAAAAGGGCTATAATACCAGGCATACCCTTTGATCCAGCAGTGTGTACTAGGTCTGTATCTCAAAGAGTTCTTAAAAGAGGGGAAAAGAACCATATGCACAGATGTTTCTAGCAGCCCTTTTGTAGTGGCAAAGAATTGTAAACTGAGTGGATGCCCATCAGTAAAGGAATGGCTAAATAAATTGTGGTATATAAATATAAAGGAATATTATTGTTCTATTAGAAATGATGAGCAACCTGATTTCATAAAAGTTTGGAAAGTCTTACATGAACTGATGCTGAGTGAGTGAAGGGAGTGGAACTAAGAGAACATTGACAAATATAGAAATGTCTTTAAATGGATTATACATGTTTAACCTACATCAGATTGCTTGCTGTCCTGGGAATGGGGGGGGGGAGGAAAGAGGGGAAAAGAAGGAGATGGGGGATGAAGGAAAGGAAAGAGAAAAAATTCAAACACAAAAATGATTGTGTGATGATCAAGAATGACAACTATAGCTTTTCTCAGCAATACAGTGATCCAAGACAATTCCAATAGACTTGAGATGGGAAATGCCATCCAGAGAAAATCTACTCATACAAGGATGTTTCTAGCACCAACTTTTGTAGTGGCAAGCAACTGGAATTTGAGTGGATGCCCATTAGTTAGGGAATGGCTGAATAAGCTATGGTATATAAATACAATGGAATATCATTGTTTTATGAGAAATGATGGGCAGAAAGGCCTGGAAATATTTGAACTGATACTGAGTGAAGTCAGCAAATATGATAAAAACTATAGAGCTAAAATATAAAATAATGGGGAGACTGGTTCAGTGGCAAGAGTGCTGATTTTCAAGGCAGATGATCTGAGTTCAAGCCATGTATTTGTGCTTTACTGTTTATGTGATTTTGCATCAATTCCTTTTGCTCACTAAGCCCCTTTAAATAAAAAGGGTTGGATTTCATTACTTTTAAGTTTACTTTTACTTCTATGACTATGATCTATGAAATATAAAATTTACAAAAGTATTTTGTAGTCCAATGATTGTAATTGCTCAACAAATATTTGTTGAATTGAATAATTTTCAAAATTTAAACAATCATCTGAAACAATGTGCCTCATTTATCTAAGTGATAGAAATAAAGACAACTTTGATATGTAGTGGATACAATGCTGGACCTGGAATGAAGAAAACATATTCAAATCTGACCTCACATCCTTCCTAGCTATGTGACCTTGAGTAGGTAAATTAACCTCTATTGTCAAGGTAATAGAACCTACTTCCCAGTACTGTTGTGTTGATTAAATTAAATAATATGTGAACACAGTTAGCACAGTGCCTAACATATAGTTGGCTTTATATAAATGCTAGCTAATATCATAATCTTTGAACGGGAAAACATAATTAAAGGTAATTAAACATTCTTTTTCTTTTGCTGAGGCAATTGGGGTTAAGTGACTTGCCCAGGGTCACACAGCTAGGGAATGTTAAGTGTCTAAGACCAGATTTAAACTCAGGTCCTCCTGACTTCAGGGCTGGTGCTCTATTCACTGCACCACTAGCTGCCCCTCACTCATTCATTCTTGATGGAATTGCAACCTAGTTAAATATCTTGGAAATCTGGATGCTGAAAAGAAAAGTTCTAAAAGCAATCCATTTAATAATGGATTGTTAAATTCATCTGTGTGAATATACCCTGAAGGAATTATAAAAAATATAATGAACAAATAGATTATTTTTTCAAGGAGTTTTATAACACTGATATTTATAATTGCAAAAAAGAAGTGATTTAAATTCCAACAATTGGTAATTGGTTAAGTAAATATTATGATTTGGTAATATTATAGAAATTTATAATGTGAAAAACTGAGAAGGATGAGTCACATAAAGAAATCTGGAAAGACTTTTGTGAAATAATTCAAAAAGAAGAAAGACAAAACCCGAATATTAATTACAGCTGGCTAAGAGGAAAGAAATTGGAAAAGAATGGACAAAACATTCTGATGGAGGCTTCCAGACAATGGAATGGAAAGTTATTTCTTATTTACTTTTCACTATGCTAAGCACTATAAATACAAAGAGAAAATCAACAGATCCTAATTTCAAGTTCATATTTTAATTGGATAAGATAATATATATAGGATGGAAAAGCCAGGGTCCTTAAATTCAGATGACAGTGCTTGAGAATCTGGAAGGTAAAATGGTAGAGCACATGATAAATTTTGATGGTCTTTCATTGTTACTGGAAGAACTGTATTTGGTCATTCCATAATCACTGAAGTGTAAGTGCTTTTAATCTTTAGAAAAGCTAGGAAGCTGGAGAGGCATTAGCCAAGTATTCTTAGAAAGGGGAAATTTGGGTAGGATTTAGGCCCACCACTGGGTACATGGAAGCACTGTAGAAAAACTTGTGTTCACCCAGTTATCTCTGTCCTCTATAGCCCAGTAGGAGTTACTGAAGCATTGTTATGATGTCTTATATGTTGAAATTCATTTAACTAAATAAGTAAAAATAAGTATAATTCATTGTGTTGATGATTAATAATATTTAAAATGTCACTGAAAGAAGTGATCTATTTTTTTAGTCAAATCTTTTTAGCCTGTGTTTATTCAAACTCATCAGTTTCTGGTGACTCAATAGTTAAGATTCTCTAAAAACAGTGAAGTGATTTCTGTAGGACCTTTAGATTAGTCTGGAAAAGTCTACTTGTGACACTTATGTTCTCATCAGTTTCTAGTTACTTAATAGTTAAGATTCTCTAAAAACAGAAAGGTGAATTCTATGGGACATTTAGGCTAGACTGGAAAAGCCTGTTTGTGACACTTTTTTTTAGACTTGTGTTAAAATGCAGTCACCAGGAGTGCGGAAATATTGTACAATGCACCACTGAACTCTGGTGTATGGATGACCTGCTTTTTCGAAAGGAAAAAATGCCTGTATTAGTATGTGAGCAGAGGAAGTCAACATGATCTCATTCATGAGCCTTTCTTCTATTTATATCAGGGGAGTCAGCCTCAGCAGAATAGCTTGCCTTTCTCCCAGCCACACATGGTTGTCTGCCTAATTTTCCTCATTCTTAACCTTTGCCTCTTTCTTGGAATGAAATGTGATTTACTGCCAAGATGCTGCATTCTTTCTTTTATACTATCCCCACAATAGCCAGGAGGTGCATGGTTAAAGATGTTTGCACACCCGGGAAATAATTTCCAGCACATAGGTTTGAGGAGCTAACAGAAAAGAAGAGATTGAACATAAAAACTGGTTCAAAAAAATAGATTAATTGTTTCTTTCCTGAACAACATAGATTTGCTCAATACCATTAAGTTTTTCTCATTTAAATTAACAATAAAAAGTTTTCATATAATAAAGTTCCCAAAGCATGTTTTTCCTTTAATACTATTAATTATGTTTGAATTTTTCTTTTCCTAATATTTTTGCAATCAGCACAATAAATGTTAAGTATCAATTTATTTTTTATTTATCTTTTACTTATTTATTTTTTAAATAGGTAAATATCTTATAGTCATTTTATAACTAAAGACATCTCAGTGTTGCAGTAACAAATGGCTGTGAAGATAAACATTTCTCTTTTCTCAATATGATTGAGAATGAAAGGCAGGTCATCTTAGCTCTATTATAATTATGTGACCTTTCACCAGTCACAGGGAGAGAATTCCTTTCCGTCTCTCATGACATTATCTTAAAATTAGTCATAAACATATGGTCAGACATGATATTGAACTATACAGGTATAGAGGACCTATGAGAATTTTACTGCCTGGACAATCATTTATTCCCTCTATGTCCCATCAAGTTTTTGTTCTAAAATTTCTTTGTATATTTTCTCTTGATAGAAACTAATGCAGCAGAAGTATTCAATTTGGAGTCAGAAGATAAAGAATTAAATCTTGACTTGTGCAAACTTTTCTCAATATAGGGGAAATAGTTTTACTACTTTTATTCAATAATTAAACACATTTTCATTTTATCATGTGTCATATAACTTTTAGATATTTTTAGATTTCAGTGGCATGTAAATAATTTTTTAAAAACCTCCATGTTTTGATTTCATCATTTACAACTCTAGTAAACTGCAAATGAAATAATATTGGACCTAAATGAATTTAGTGTCTGCTCAGAAGTAATGATGAACTTTTCTGCCTTCTAAAACTACTGTCAAAAGGATTTTTGCCTTAACATTTTAGATATAAGGAGAATAAAATTTGGTGATGCTTATAAAAGAACTACATCTCAATGAACTGTCTTGTATGCATCTTTCTTATCTTTACCTTTGCCACTTCCTTTTTTTAGACTTATCCAAAATATAAATATAGAAGCCATCCAGAACAAATCATTGTACAACTCCCTTTTTATACTATGATGCTTGGGCTTTTGGTAAACACCTATAGTTGAATGATTAGAGTTCCTAAGCATTCAAAACCTAAGGAACTTGACAGTTACCATACCTCTTGGTTCCTTTTCTTCATTTGTCCTTTTTGCTATTTGATTTCTCTGAGAGTCAACTTTAAAGTTTCCCCTTAAAATCATAATTTAAAAATCATAAAAAAGTCTCTACCTTTATAATGAGTAGAAATCTTGAGATAAAAGGTCAGTAGAATGAAAGGCAGGTCATCTTAGCTCTATTATAATTATGTGACCTTTCACCAGTCACAGGGAGAGAATTCCTTTCCATCTCTCATGACATTATTTTAAAATTAGTCATAAACATATGGTCAGACATGATATTGAACTATACAGGTATAGAGGACCTATGAGAATTTTACTGCCTGGACAATCATCTATTCCCTCTATGTCCCATCAAGTTTTTGTTCCAAAATTTCTTTCTATATTTTCTCTTGATAGAAACTAATGCAGCAGAAGTATTCAATTTGGAGTCAGAAGATAAAGAATTAAATCTTGACTTGTGCAAATCAATTAATCTCTTGGCACCACAATTTCTTCATGTCCAAAATGAGGAAGTTGGATTTAATGACTTATTTAAGTCCACTTCAGCTTTTATCTATGATCCTTTGATCAGAGGTGTCAAATTAGAGGCAGTAGTTCCCACACAATTCCCAGGCTCAGTGACATAGGTATCAGATTAAAATGCAATTTGGAAAAATTAACAAAATAAATACAAGTAACATACAACATAGGTAATGTTAATTTGTGTTTTTCTAAGTTGATATACTGTACACATACATTTCTGTTTGAGTTTGACACCACTATTATGGAAAAAATGATTCCTAAATCTATATAAAGAAATAATCTCACTCTATAGTCACATATTATTAACTTCTTGCTATACTTTATATCTTCACTTTTGTGTCTATTAGCACTAAATTTAGCATTTCCCCAATAGAATGGATTATCTTCCACCCTGAATCTATCATTTAACCACAATTTTTGTATTTCTTTTTAGGGTGCTACCATCTTTCCAGTAACACAAATTTGCAACCTTATGATCATCTTTAACATTCATTCACCCTCCATGTAATTGTAACATCCTATCAAATATACCTCTGTATCTTTCATATTCTTCTCATTATTTACTTAGTCACTATCTGAGTACTGTAACTCATTACCTTTCTCTTGGACTATTGTAACAGCCTTCGAAATTGCCTTCCTGCTTCATCTCTCTCTTTGTCTCTATGTTTCTGTCTCTCTCTGTCTCTCTGCCATTTTTCACAATGCTTTCAAATCAATATTTCTAAATCACAGAACTAACTAATCACCACCATACTTAGCAGCTTTAGTGGTTGCCTATTGTTCCTGAAATATAATACAAACAGTTCAGATCGATATTTAAAGCCCTTCACAAACCTGGAAAACAGAGCAAGAAATGTAATAAGCATTCAAAGAATGCTTATTGATTGATTGATTTCACACTACTTCCCTTTACTTTCCAGATAATTAGTCTATTAGTTCTTCCCCTTTCATGGCATTCTATCTCTAGTTTCTATGTCTTTGTATCCACAGTCTATTCCTCATTTGTATAATACATTCCCTCCTTACCAATGTCTCTTAGAATTTTGTGTCCTTTTAGACCCAGTTTGTGCCATCTTGCATAGTATGTTTTTCCTGTCTTCTTCAAGTTTTATTGCTTAACAATCTCTGTATAATGAAAACAATGCTATTTTGGAATCAGAGGACATGAATTCAAATTATGAAGTTGACATATGTTTCCTGTCATCATCATCATCTCTAAAACCCAATTTCCTCAACAATTTCCTGAACAAGATGACTTCTAAGGTTCCTTAGAATTATAATTCTATCAACTCTCTTTTTTTCTCATGATTAAGCCAACATATATTCAAGTATTCATTACATTTTGTCTATGACCAATGTTACAACAAATTGTATGAATCCTCAATGTAATGATTAGTTATTCCTCTTCTTATTTTTTTAAAAATGACAACAGTTAAAATAGTTTGAGCAAAGAAGATTTTTTTCCACATCTTATCTTTACCTTCAGCAACAAAAATCTTTTAGCTTTTTTCATGTTCCTCATAGAATTTTCATTATAAATTTCCCTTTATAAAATGTCTTCTTAAAACAACATTAAGAAATAGGCAGGAGGAAAAAAAATCCATTTTCACCTTGTTTCTCTCTGTCTTTTCCATAGATTTTGCCATAGATTTTCATGCATAAAGGATAAAACACCCACTTTTTCTTAATTGAGAGTACTTCACATCAAGATATTTCTCAAATAGCTTTTTGAACTGCCAAAAACAAGCTATTTTCCCTCAACATTCAATTTGAACTTTCTGTTGCTTATAATCTCACAGAGACAGCAACTGTTTCTAGCATCTCTAACATATACATACATACACACACACACACACACACACACACACACACACACATATATATATATATAAAGAAAAGGGGACAGAATGAAAGAATAGACATTTTATAAAATATTTCTCAAGACTAGTTATTCTAAAACTTAAAAAAAATCACATTTTCTGCATTTATATTAGTATTTTCAAATATAAAGAAATAACTAGGAATATTTGACATATGGAACAAGAAACCAATAAATAATACCAGTTTAAAACCCAAGTATTCTTTCATTTTAAATTTTCCATATGTATAAATATTACTAATACCAGTTCACATCTATTGAGTGTTTACTGTGTATTCTATACTGTTAGCAAGAACTTTAATTTTTTGTGTATGAATAGCATAAAAGTGAATTTTATAGTACTTATCCAGGGCCCTTCTGTTGCAGTGTAATAAGCCGCTGATTGAAAATCAGAACACCTTAGTTTGAATCCTGATTCTCAGTTGTAAAATGAATATAAAACTTTTCCTGTGGATTTCCTTAGGTTGTGAGGATCAAAAATAACATATAAAATACTATTTGAATGCCAACTATCATCATTACAATGATTAGATGCTTAGAATGATTAGGATTTTTCTTTTAAGTATTTTTTCTTATTTTTCCCTTCACTTAGTAATATTTTATTTTTTTCCAATTACATGTAAAGATAGTTTTCAATATTCATTTTTGCAAGATTTTGAGCTCCAAATCTTCTTTTTTCCCTTTCTTCCCTTTCCCTTTCCTAAGACAGCAAGAAATCTGCATACATGTACAATCATTTTAAATATATTTCTGTATTAGTCATGTTGTAAAAGAAAAATCAAAACAAAAGGGAAAAACTATGAGAAAGAAAAAACAAACAACCAAAAAGACAAAAATAGTATTCCTCATTCTGCATTCATGCTCCATAGTTCTCTGGATGCAGATAGCATTTTCTATCACAAGTCTTAGAATTGTCTTGGATTACTGTATTAATGAGAAGAGCTAAGTTTGTCATAGTTGATCATCACAGAATCCTGCTGTTATTGTATACAACATTCTCCGGGTTCTGCTCACTTCACTCAGCATCAGTTTATGTAATTCTTTTAAGTATCTTTTAAAATAAAATCTTTTGTTATTTGTAACTTTCAAAATTAAGTAGTTTACTTTTTGAATTACAGTAGTATATTATGTGGAATCTTATGTTTATGACAATGGGAAAACAGAGAAAAGGAAAAGGGAAAAGAAATTCCTGAATTTTTTGTGTGCCTCTGCTGGCAAAAATCAGAAATATTGAGCAAAAATTAAGTCAGAAAAATTCTTGTTAAATGAAAAATAAAGCTTTCAAATAAAATGTTACTCTTCACAAGCTCAAGTGAATTATTTTTAAATAAAAAATGAAGACAGAAACAATATCTGAAATAAAGTTCCTCTTAAAAGTTTTATTTTTGCTTTAAAAAATTGCACCCCACTTATAGAGGATTTTAATTTCTGCCTAAGATTCTTGGGATTTATCAAGAAGCAGAACCAGCTCTAATTTACATTTACTTTGATTGTTTTCTCAGTCTCTTGCCAGTGTATTTTAGTTCAGAATGATTGAAAATTGTGTGTTCTTTTAGCACTGTTACAGCGTTTAAACAAGGAAGTCTATGTTTGTTTAAGAGAATGGGTAAATGGTTATCTTGACAGATTAGATTGGAAAAAAAAAAAAGGACAGCCACAGTCTGGCACAGATGTCCAAATTTGCCACTTGACAGATTTTTTGAGGTATTCTAAACAAAACTTGCTTATATGTTTTGCTTATATGTGTTTGACACCTGACTAGGGAATGTGATTAAAAGCTCCTGTCAGGGTTCAGATTTCTTTGTGGGCAAATGTTCACAGGTTTGAAATTTCTGAATCTATTTAACTGTGTCATAATTAAACTAATGGAGCACAAAAGGAATTTCTCTAAATGGCTGAAAGAGCTAGCTGTAATATGATTTCATCTCCCAGTTACTGGAACTTGTCTGCAAAGAACAAGTTAAGTTTAGCAGAAGTAGTTGAACTTTCATTCAGTGAGTTGTTCTTTTAATGTTGTGATAAAACTTTGGAATTTATGACACATACATCACTTCAACAGTATTTTGGCATATAATACTTGAGAACTTGGTGATGTAGATGATAGTCTTTCCCCAAAATGAACATCAGTAGAAATCAATTTTTTTAAAATCATGTTTTAAAACATTTTATTCCTGCCTCCGTTACAAACTACAGGTATACTCTGGGTAAAACAATGGAACTAATCTCTAGTTTCCTCATCTGTGAAACAAAGAAGTTTTATTCGGTAACTCCCCCCCCCCCCTTCCCCAAGCATTTGGGGTTAAGTAACTTGCCCAGGGTCACATAGCTAAGAAGTGTTAAGTATCTGAGGTCAAATTTGAATTCAGGTCCTCCCATCTTCCGTTGGGTGCTCAATCCACTGCACCATCTAGTGGCCCCTATTAGGTGACTTCTGAGGTTATTTCCAGCTCTTAGATTCAATAACATACATAGATATTATTATTTTTATTTTATTTTATTTGCAAAACATATGTATGGGTAATACTTCAACATTAACCCTTATATAGCTTTCTGTTACAAATTTTTCCCCCCTACTCCCCACCCCTCCCCTAGATGGCAGGATATCCACTACATGTTAATTTACATAGATAGTATTAGAGCATAAAACTGCATTTTTAGTTCCACTATTATTAGTGTGGCAGAAACATTAATATGATTTAATATTTTAAAAGATCTAATGATTTCTTCCCCCCACATATATTTTAAGGCTTCTACATAAAATTGGATTTTTATCATGAGATTTTTTTCATTTTATGAAATATAAATATAAATATAAAAAGTGCTTTGCATAACTTGTCTCATTAGGTCTTCTCAGTAACTCTCTAAAGTAAGAGTTGTTGTCTTCATTTTTCAAAGACTAGTTACACAATTAGTAAGTCTTTGAAGTGATATTCTTACTCAAATTTCTTGATTCCAAATCCAGTGCTCCATCCCTCATCTGAAAATATCATCTTCTCGGAACTGGATTTATGGTGTTGAGCTTCTCTAAATTTGATGATTTTTCATCAAAGACAGATGCAATGTTTCTTTTTTCTTTTTTTTTTTTGAGGTTATATATGTACATTCATGTAAAAACATTTTCTTATGAATAATGTTGGGAGAAAAAAATCAGAACAAAAGGGGAAAATCACAAGACAAAAAAAAAAAAAACAAGAAAAAGAAAAAAAGTGAGCATAGGATGTGTTGATTTACTTTCAGTTTCCATAGTTCTCTTTCTGGATGTGGATAGTGTTTTCCATCCAAAGTTTATTGGTATTGCCTTGGATCACTGAAACTGAGAAGAACCAAGTCTGTCATAGTTGATCTTTTCATAATCTTGTTGCTGTATACAATGTTCTCTTGTTTCTATTCACTTCACTTAGAATCACTTCATGCAAGTCTTTCCAAGCCTTTCTGAAAATAACCTGCTCATCATTTCTTATACAACAATAATATTCCATTACATTCATAGACCATAACTTATTCAACCATTCTCCAACTGATGGGCATTCACTCAGTTTCCAGTTCCTTGCCACTAAAAACGGGTTGCTACAAACATTTTTGCACGTGTGAGTTCCTTTCCCTTTTTAATGATTTCTTTATGCACACCCAGTAGAGACTCTGATGGATCAAAGAGTATATACACAGTCTCGTAGCCTTTTGGGCATAGTTGCAAATTGCTCTCCAGCATGGTTGGACTAGTTTACAACTCTCCCAAGAATGTATTAGGGTCCCAGTTTTCCACATTCCCTCCTACATTTATCATTATCCTTTCCTGTCATTTTAATCAATCTGAGAGGTATGAAGTGTTACCTCAGAGTTGTCTTAATTTGCATTTCCCTAATCAATAGTTATTTAGAGAATTTTTTACATTACTAGAAATGATTTTTTTCTTTGAAAATTGTTCATATCCTTTGATCATTTATCAACTGGAGAATAGCTTGTGTTCATATAAATTTGAGTCAATCTGGTATATAGTTTAGAAATGAGGCTTTTATAAGAAACAATTTTTCTCAGCTTTGTGTTTCCCTTTTAATCTTGGCTGTGTTCATTTTGTTTGAATAAAACCTTTTTAATTTAATGTAATCCAAGTTGTCCATTTTGCATTTCATAATGTTCTCTAGTTCTTTTCTGGCCATAAATTCCTCCCTTCTCCAAAGATCTGATAGGTAAACTATCCTTTGCTGCCCTAATTCACTTATACTATCACCCTTTACACGTAAATTATGTACACATTTTGAACATATTTTATATGGGGTGTGAAATGTAGGTCTATGATGAGTTTTTGATGCATTGTTTTCTGATTTCCCCAGAAATTTTTGTGAAATAGTGAATTCCTATTCCAGAAGCTGGAGTTTTGAGGTTTATCAAATATTAGATAGTCATAGTTATTGATTATTGTGTCACATGTATCTATTTCACTGATCCATCACTCATTCTTGGCCAATACCTTATGTTTTTGATGACTACTGCTTTAATTTTCTGGTATTGCTTGACCACACTCCTTTGTATTCAGATGCAATTTTTCACTAGGCTGATACTAAAAACTATTCATACTTCATGAGATTGATTAGAGGTTGTGTTTTGATTACCTTAGCCTTGGAGGATCCAAGATCAACTTCAAAATGCAATGGAGATTTGGAGAAGAATTTTGACATTGTTTAAAAGGTCTAATTCCTTTACTCAATTCCAAGGTACTTAATCTGAAGACTTAACTTCTTTGCTGTTTTAGGTTTCTGCTTCATTCAACTAAATTTTCTTATAACCCCTTTCATCCATATTGCTTCCTATTCTTAATCCTATGTTTTTTTTTTGTGCCAGTCAACTTTTGAACCCACCTTTCTCTATGTCTATCTATACTTCACACTGATCCTTTGGAATTCTCTTGAAATTCCAGAGAGACCCATGATTTTTGTGTTAACTAAATCTAAGGAACATGTGTAATGCCTTATCATTTCATAGAATAATCAAATATTAGAGGTGAAAGGGGTGTAAAAGAACATTAAAAGCAGGGACTCGAGTTTTTTGCATCATGCCTTTCTTTTGCAGTCTGATAAAGCCTATGGACCCTTCCTCAGAATGATGTTTTTAAATGCATAAAACAAAATACTTGGGATTAAAATAGAAACCAATTATATTGAAAATTAGTAAGTAAAACTTTATAATTTCAAATGCCCTCTGAAATCTATTTATACTCCAGCTTAAGAACATATAATCTAAACAGGGCATTTCACTTTACTGATAGTAAACAGCTCTTGATTTGCAGCATGGCATAATCAATAGAGAAATGGCACTGAAGCCAACAAGACTTTAGTATCATCAAACCCTGTCTTTGAAATACAGTAGCTATATGATTCTATCCAGATTACTGTTCAAGACTATCATTTGCCCAGAAGGTACTGACTTACATTAATAAGAGTTTCTTTATCTCTATCTAGGATATCTAGGATATCTCTATATAAATTAAAACACAAGTCTAATCTTTATCCTTGATAGTAACTCATTTTTATAAAGTATTTTGAAGTTTACAAAGTGCTTTTACAAGTGTTATTTTATTTGATCCTAACAATATCTCTATTTCAGAATCTCAGGTTTGGAAGGGACTTCAGAAGTCCATCTATATTGGAAAGACCAAGATATAATAAAACAGAATGAAAAACAGAAGAGACTGTGAAACATCTCATTAAAAATAATTGATCTGAAGAATAGATCAAGAAGAGATACATAAGAATAACTGGACTACCAAAAAAGCTATGATTAAAAAAAAGAATCTTGATACAATAATATAAGACATAATTACAGAAAAATTTTCTGAAATTTTACAGTAAGAGGGGAAAGTAGAAATAGAAAAAAATCTACTAAAAATCTGAGATTCTTTGAGGAAAATCATAGCCAAATTCCTAAACCTCCAGCTCAAGGAGAAAATATTATGAGCAATAACAACAACCAAAAAAAGAAAAAAACAAATTTCAAACTTGGCAGAACCCACAATTAGAATCACACAAGACCTAGCAACAACTGCATAGAAGACTTCAGTTGTTGGGTCACTATGTATTGAGTAAAAGAACTGGAGTTGAGGCTGAAAATATAATAACTAGAAAAACTAAATATAATCCTGAATGAAAAAATGAAATTCAATAAATTATCCAATTTATTGCAAAAAACCTAACAATAAAAAATTTGACATACAAGATCAAAGAGAATATAAGGTAAACCTCTAAAGACTAATTACAAGGGACTCAATAAGGACAAACTGATTATTTTATATATGGAAATGTAAACCATATGTCTAAGATTGTCATTAATATTTTGATAGTTCAAAAGAAAGATTGGAGTAGAGCTGAATATAATGTGATTCTAAAAAGCAAAACTGTAGGAAAAATCAAAAATAATAATTAACTCATACAAGTGAGATGTAAGAGGAAGAACCAATATGAAGGAATTAGGTGGGAGAGGAAGACTGGTAGTTCTGGAAGCTTATTCCCATTGGGATTGGATTAAAGAGAAAACAATATATTTATGCACACACACACATACATATACATATATATATATACATATATATATGAATAAGTTTTATGAATTCAGAACAAAATTAGAGGGTAAGAGAATAGGGAGGGGGGATAAGAGTAGGGAGGAATTTTTTTTAGAGGAAACTCAACTAACTTGGTTAAAAAAGAAAACAGCATATACATTTAGAAGGGAATAAAAGTCTTCTTAATTTATAAAAAAAAAGAGGATGAGGAAATGGAATAAGTGGGGTATAGAATGGTGCAGAGATTAACAGGAATTAGATAAAATGTATAGATTAATAGGAATGGGATAAAGAGGGAACGCCATATATGTCTGGAAGGTCATAATACTATTTCAAATTCAGATAGAAGCAAGAGAGCAAGGGGAAAGGGAAGTGGGAAGAGAATATTTGGAGAGGGTATAGATTCAGTTATAGGAGTGCAAGGTAAGCCATAGTAGTGAATCAGAGGAGTAGGAGGGTTAGGAAATTAGGGGTATACACAAACATAAAATAAATATCAAGAATTTACTATGTAAAAATTTTATTTTGTAAAATTTATTATGTATAAAAAGCAGAGTAAATAATCATGATCTCAGACAAAATTAAAGCTAAAATAGATAAACTCAAAAGAGAAAATTAGGAAAATTATACCATGTATCAGTCATATCAATAAAGTTTTTAGCCTATTTAAAATAAGTAGACAACATAAAGTTGGAATATCATTGTGATGTACACAATGATGAGTTGATTGAACTAGAAAAATATAGACAGACTTGGACTTATAAAGAAGGATGTTATTCACCTTCAGAAAAACAGAGAACAAACAAGCATGGTATGACCTTACATAGACATATAAAAATGTATATGTATATCTATGTGTATAATTTTATAAATCTATGCATATATATGTGTACATTCATATGGAATATTTGTGGTTGACCTGTGGTAGATCATTCCGAACTCATATTGGTCTGATCAATCACAATTGAGCACATTGTAACTTGACTGTCACATAGTTATGTCATTTTGTTTCTCTTTCAGAATGAAGGACAATAACCAACTATATATATGAATAGCTATATATGGGTAGTTATGTATATATATGTATATAAGTATATCATATATATTTATGTATATATGTATATATAAATATTGTGTATCTATATTTCTCTATACAATGGGTATGTATAAATATATCCATGTTAATGATAGTTTTCTTGAGGGGTAGGGTAAAGAAGGAGATAAAAAGTATATAACAGAGAACAAAAGATAATTTACAATGAAGCAAAGATGGACATCTCTGAACACAGTGTATAGTATTTATTATAAAGGCTTTCTTGGAATTGAAATGTATTACTTTGCATTTTGAATCAGCTCAGGTTTTATGTACTTATCAGTTTTTTCTTTTCCCATTTTGTATTTGTTTAAAATGAATAAATAAAAAATAAAGGAAATGAAGGTGAAAAGACTCAAGAAATAGTTTGCAAAATGAGCAAACAATAGAAAAAAAACTTCTGACTATAGAAAGTTATTATGTTAACAAGAAAGATCAAAACACATTATAAAGAAGACAACAATGTCAAAACATTTATTTTCAAAGTATCAAAGACAAATATGAGAAGGTAGGCAATTTGACATAGGTTATATATGTGTAATCATGCAAAACTCATAGTAGAAGAGGTGAATTCTGGGTCTGGCATCATGATGACAATGTAATGTCAGGAAGCTACTCAAGCTCTCCCAGTTTCCCTTGAAAACTAAGTCTTTGAACAGAGTCTAACAGAATAAAATCACTCAATAGCTCAAGATAGACTGGAAAAAATTTCAAGAAAGGTAAGTCTCACTGGGTGTTCAGCCCAGCTCAGATAGACTATGGGAAAGCCATTGAGAGGGTCTTAATCACAGAAAATCAGCAACTAAGACCCTTAGTACTGCCTAAATAGAAGAGCAGATCAGTGATGATCAGCAGATCATCATCCCCCAGTCCAAGCTCAGAAGGTAAACTCTGGGAAATCAGGCTGTTTCTGGAAAAGAGCAGGCAAAACTACTCCTTGCAAACACAAGGGGCCTTTGTGCTCAAAGCCAAGGCTCAGAGCTGTACAGGAATCATGGAACAGCAACCCCTATACTTCAGAAGCAGAGCTCAACCATAAAAGTTAAAAAAGAGGAAATGCCAAAAGAAAAGGAAATAAAATGAGCAAGAAACAGAAAAGAACCTTGACCATAGAAAGCTACTGTGGTGACCAGGATGACCAAACTTAGATGAATAAAAACGTCTACATAGGAAATCTCAAAGAGTGATATGAATTGGTCTCAAGCCAAAGAGTCTTCTTGGAAGTGCTCATAAAAGACTTTTAAAGGCAAATAAAAGAGGTAGAAAAAATGAGAAAAGAAATGAGAGTTACACAAGAAAGAGTCAACAGCTTGCAAAAGAAAGAAAAAAAATTGATGGAAGAAAACAACTCCTAAAAAATACAATTGGCCAAATGCAAAAAAAGAAAAAAAAGAAATCCATTGAAGAAAACACCTTCAAAAGTAGAATTAACCAAATGGAAAAAAGAGATATAAAAGCTAAGTGAAGAAAATCACACATTAAAAATTAGACTGGTGCAAATGGAAGCTAATGACTCAATGAGACAGCAAGAATCAAACACAGTAAAAAGAATAAAAAAAAAATGAAGAAAATGTTAACTATCTTGTTGAAAAAAACAGGCAACATGAAAAATAGATCCAGAAGAGACAATTTAAAAATCATTGACCTACCTGAAAACCATGACCAATAAAAGAGCTTGGTTAGCATTCTTCAAGAGATCATTAAGGAAAACTATCTGAATACTCTAGAAACATAGGCAGAAATTCTCTTTGAAAGAAACTGTTGATCATCTTCAGGAAGACATACCACAAGGAAAACCCCAAGGAACATTGTTGGGAAACTCAAGAAGTACAATCTCAAGGAAAAAATACTGTAAGCTGCCAGACAAAAACAATTCAAATTGTTTCATTCAAATTCAAAAAGTCAGCATTACCCAGTATTTGACAGCTTCTACAATAAAGGACTGGATGACTCAGAATATCATATTCCAGAATACAAGTTACTTGAGGTTATAACTAATAATTAACTATGCAGCAAGATTGAGCATCATCTTTTAGGTAGACAATTGCTCTTCAATGAAGTAAGAAACTTTGAATTATTACTTGCTAGGGTATGGGACCCTGCTGAAAGGGAGTACAGAGGCCACCTTCACCTATGGTGCACAATAAGTTTTCTGCTGTTCTGCAGAAATGCCTTTGTTGAGAAAGGAGCATTGATGCGCGGCATGGGAATGGGTTGAGCCTGAGGGTCCCAGCTAGTTGCTCATGAGCAGGGATGCCTTGACAGGGCTTCTCACCTGTAAGAGGGTTGCTGACATGGCGCTAGATTGGCTCTCCTCCCATTGGCATATACCATGCATACACAAAGCCCACAAGCTGTTCTCTGAATGGTGATTGGGGATTGCCTACTGTTCATGCACTGATCACACTTGCAAAATTGTATATCAACAAGGCTGTGCAGCACAATAAACTGGAGCTCTTTTCACATCCTATGAGTTCCCCTGCCTCATTCATCTCGCCTCTGAGATCAAAGGACTTATACAAGGTGGACCCTTAAAAGACAGCCACAACAACTGGTGCTGGAGGAACAGGGACAGGGACCTGGAATGGTGCCAGAGAGACCACTTCACAGTCAAGCATTGCTATGCAGTCAAGACAACCTCTAAGAGGACTCCAGAGGGAGAGCCTGCTGAACTGCGCTGTTTCCAGACCAGGGAGAGTGCAGTGGAAAGTGGTTAGTAACCTAATGGGGCAGAAAGTAGGCACCCTCCTCCCTTCAGACAGGGAAACATATGTCAGGACTGTATATAAAAGTATATAAAAGAGCAGGGGTGCACAGTCCAATTAGGAGACATTAGGAAATTCCTGGACATTGCTTACAAAGTTTCTCCATGGTTACCTGAGGAAGGCTATTATAATTGTGAAAGATAGATTGTTTTCAATGAACAGCTCACTGCTTATAGTAAGCAATGCCCAGGAGAAATACAAAAAAGCCATTTTAAACAACGTCTAAAATCAGAATCAGAAAAAGAGGTTCAGGAAATTTACAATTGGAGGACAGACAGGTATGTCTCTTAGCAATAGATGTCCCTCTCCTGAACCTGAGGAGAAAGATAATGAATGGCCTCCCCCTCCTCTACCACCCTTGGCCCTGCCTTATTCTTGTGTCTATTTGGACCTATAGCCTTTCAAAGGTTCTCTAATGTAAAGCCTAAGAGTGAAATCTGGATGACAGAATTTTTAGGACAGACATGGTTGACTGCTGCTCAGGTTGTTCCAGGAGCAAACATGAACTTATACTTTTAGCAACTTAGCGCCAGGAGTAACAGGCAGTAAGAAGACTTTGATGTCCACTGAACCGGTAAATTGGCAAAACAGACGGAAAGACAGAAACTATTTTTCCCTTAACAATAGATGGCTTACATATTAACTTATTGGGTAGAGATATTTTACACCAATTAGGAATGAAAATCACCACAGATTTTTAGGAAGGGTCATTGCTGATGTGGTTTCCACCAACCAAAACACCAGTATGGGTGGAGCAATGGCTCCTGACCAAAGGAAAAAAAAACAGCTGCTTTACATCAATTAGTACAAGAACAATTAGAATTAGGAAACAAACATCTCATGGAACTCTCTTATAAGAGATTCATCAAAAAAAAAAACAAAAAGAGGAAGATGAAAGTAAGGTCACTCAGAAATATATAAAGCAATGTACACAATAAATTACAAAAAAAAATTGATTCAAATGATTTAAGTCCAGCTATGAAATACTCTTTGGTGAACATAGATAGAGAATCACTCAAAAGACAACACCTCATCTTCATTAAGAAAGCCCCTTAAGAATGAGACCATGGTAATGAAAAAGGGTCCTGAAGGATGGGAGGGACCCTCTGGAGTTCTAATGTGGGGGCCAGGATATGCTTGTATCTATACAGGACAAAACCATCAACAGTGGATTCCTATCAGACATGTCAGAGTTGTCCATAAAGCAGAAGAAGAAAAGAAGGAAGAGGAGACTGTCCAAAAGAAGAAGATGTGCCTCCAAGATCACTAACAAAATGCTTTCTCTCTATATATGGGTTTGTGTTGCATACAATCAGGATTGGCAACAGAGGCCAAAAGGTGGGCCATGGAATCACCATGGCTTAGGACTGTCTCATGGGGGAATGGGGTATCATATGACACACATGCTGGACATGCAGGGGATGCCCTGTCATAGCAACACCCTCTGTGCAGGAGGGTGGCAGTGATGTTTCTACATAAAGGGTTCATCAGGTTGACCCCTTATAAACCACAAGTCTTCATGGAACACATTCTTGTCACTCAAGAATTGGGTTAGCAATTTGGCACATGGAAAAACATCTTGGGTCCTGGTTATCCTGGTTCTTGACAAATGGCATGAGAATTAAATACCTGTTCTATACCAAAGCCTGCCTGGGAGGGAAATATGTATTCATGTGGGGAGATTCTGTAACTGTTACCAAAGAAATGTTAGATTTTTACAATGTTACTTGTTGGAATTGTACTGTTAGTGACTGCTTGAACATTGAAATTGAAAATCAGACTGTATTTGTTATTACTCATGTATCAATGCTTTCTGTAAAAAGTAAGAAATGGTATCATACTAAGACTGATCCTATGTTCAATATCATAATAGAAAAGAACAAAATAGACCTTAGTCCCATTAGAAAAAAGAGATGTATCAGCTGTATCATATTAAGTATAATTATGCAAATTTCACTTATAGTTCATCTCTTGCAGTGTCCATATCTAATGTACAAAATAGTATAGTACAAGTTAGATATGTAGAGGAACTGCTAGGAATGTCTTAGTAGGTTTTGCCCAACAAGCTAAGATAGATGAACAACTGTATCAGATGATAAAAGATTTAAGGGAAGCATCATTGGAAATAGGAGCAGGAGTAGAGTTATTGAAACTCCAGGCTCAATTATATGTGACTACAGATGTACAAAGGTTTATGTAACCTCTTTTGCTGTATAATCATATGGGACAAGATTATGATTAGAACAGTATCAAGAGTCATTTGAATGGTTTATTTCTCAATACACAGTTGAAAGTGACATAGAAAGTTTTTATAAACTAACATCTGACATAAAAAAAGCTTCTCATAAAAATTTTGAATCCAGATAAAATTGTTGAAAAAAAAATCAAACATTGGTTTGACAATACCTCTTCTTGGTGGTTAAAATTAGAATCATGGATTGCCTTGTGTCTTGTGATGTTGCTATAGCTTTGTTGTTACCCTGTAATATTAGGATGCTTTTATAGATCTTTCTCCACCATCTTTTCAGAGGTTGCAGCTCAAGAAACTTTTTATTTAAAAAACATAAAAAGGGGGAATTGCTAGGGCATGGGACCCTGCCGAGGAGGAGTACAGAGACCACCTCAACCTTTGGTGCACAATAAGCTTTCTGCTGTGTTGCAGAAATGCCTTTGTTCAGCAAGGAGCACTGATGCATGGTATGGGAATAGGTTGAGCCTGAGGGTCACAGTTAGTTGCTCATGAACAGGGATGCCTTGACAGGTCCTCTTGCCTGTGAGAGGGTTGCTGACATTGCTGGGTTGGCTCTCCTCCCATTGGCAGATACCATGCATATTCAATGCCCAAAAGCTGCTTCTCTGAATGGTGATTGGGGATTGCCTACTGTTCACGTGCTGATCTGTTTGCAAAACTGTATATCAACAAGGCTATGCGGCATAATAAACTGGAGCTCTTTTTGCACTCTATGAGTTCCCCGCCTCATTCTTCTCGCTTCTGAGATCAAAGGGCTCATACAAGGTGAGCTCTTAAAAGATGGTTGCAACAATTACTATTGAAAAGACAGAACTAAACAGAAAATTTAATATTCAAAGACAGAATCCAAGAAAAACATAAAAGGTAAATAGGAGGAAATATATATTATTTAAAGTTTAAATTGTTTACATACATAAATGGAAAAATGATATCTTTAACTCTTGAGGACTTTATCTATCATTGGGGCAGACAGAGGGGCACATCACATGGATGGAGAGTGTGGTTATGAACGGACTCTGATGCAATGATATAAAAAAAAGATATTAAGGGGTGGAAAAAGATCTATACTGGAAAAAGAGGACAGAGGAGATATGATGGGACAAGTTAGATCACATGAAGAGGTGCGAAAGACCTATTGCAATCCAGGGAAGGAAGGGAAGAGGATGAACATTGTCTAAAGCTTGATATCATCAGATTTGGCTCTAAGAGGGAATAATTTAATCATTCAATTAGATATAGAAATTTATTTATCCTATAAAGAAGTAGGAGGAGAAAGAAAAAGAAAAAGGGAGGGGCAGGATAAAAGGGAGGACAGAAACACTAGGGAAAAAAAGGTAAGAGAAGGAGGGAAGGGCTGATAGAAGGTATTGAGTGAGGTTGGTTAAAAAATACTACTAAGAGTAGAGTGGGAGGGGGAATGAAAGATAAGGGAATGGGTGGGGTGGGTAAAAACAGTACTAAAGACGGCAGAAAAAGAGAACAAAAGTACATATAGGGGAGAAAAGAGGATAGAGGGAAATACAGAGCAGGTAAACATAACTGTGAATATGAATGGGATGAATTGTCCCATAAAATGGAAGTGAATAGCAGAATGGATTAAAAAACAGAATCCTACAATATTTTGTTTACAAGAAACACATTTGACACAGAGAAACATACAGAATAAAAGTGAAAGGCTGGGACAGAATTTATTATACTTCAGCTGAAATTAAAAAAAAAAAGCAGAGGCAGCAATTCTGATAAAGCAAAAGTAAAAACAGATTTTACTAAAAGAGATAAGGAAGGAAAGTGAATTTTGATAAATAATCCCATAAACAGCTAAGTAGTAAGGATACTAAATATATATATGCACCAAAATGGAAGATCAGCCAAATTCCTAGAAAAGATTTTTAGCCAGTTACAGGAAGAAATAGACAGCAAAACTATACTAGGCTCAACTTTCCCTTCTCAGAATCAGACAAATCTAATTACAAAATAAATAAGAAAGAAACTAGGGAGGTTAATAGAATCCTAGGAAATCTAGATATGATAAATGTCTGGAGAAAACTGAATAGGAACAAAAAGGAAAACACCTTTTTCTTAGAAATACATGCAACATACACAAAACTGACTGTATCAGGGCATAAAAACTTAACAATAAAATGCAGAAAGGCAGGAATAGTAAACACTTCTTTTTCAGACAACAATGCAATAAAAATTATATTCACTAAAGGACCAGGGAAAGATAGACTAAAAAACAATTAGAAATTAAATAATCTAATTCTAAAAAATGAATGGGTCAAACAATAAATCACAGAAACAATCCATAATTTTATCCAAGAGATTATAACAATGAGACAACATACCATATATTACTGACAAAACCCATCAGCAAGAGAATGATCATTTAAAATCTATAGACAAAATAAAATATTCAGAGGTCTACCTGCCAAGAGAAATCCAAAAACTGTATGAACACAATTACAAAACTCTTCTCACACAAATAAAACCAGATCTAAACAATTGGAAAAGTAACAATTGCTCATGGCTAGGCAGAGCTAATGTAATCAAAATGACAATTCTGCCTAAATTGGTCTACTTGTTCAGTGCCATCCCAATCAAACTGCTAAAAATTATTTTTAAAAATTAGAAAAATTAATAACAAAATTCATCTAGAAGAACAAAAAGTTAAGAATATCAAAGGAATTAACGAAACAAAAATATAAAGGATGGTGGCTTAGATACATATGACACAATAATCAAGGCTAATAGTAATCTAGTATTTGATAAACTTCCAAACTCCTGTTTTTGGAATAAAAACTCCCTATTTGACAAAAATTGGTGGGAAAACTGGAAAATAATGTCAGAATCTCAGCATAGACCTATATCTCACCACATTCTCAAATAAGGTCAAGATGGATACATGATTTGGGCAAAAATGATACCATAAGTAAATTAGGAGAGTAAGGGATAATTTACCTATCAGGTCTTTGGAGAAGGGAGGTATTTATGACCAAAAAAGAACTACAGAACATAATGAAAGGCAAAATGGGCAACTTCGATTACATTAAATTAAAAAGGTTTTGCACAAACAAAAACAAATGAAAGAAGATTAAAAGGGAAATACAAATCTAGTAAAAAAATATTTACAGCTAGTGTTTCTGATAAAGGTCTTACTTCTAAAATATATGAAAACCTGAATCAAATTTATAAGAATACATATCATTCCTTATTTGATAAATGGTCAAAGGATATGAACAGACAATTCTCAGATGATGAAATAAAATAATTACAGGCATATGAAAAATGCTCTAAATTACTATTGATTAGAGAAATGCAAATGAAAACAACTCTGAGGTACCACTTCACACTTCTCAGAGTGGCTAAGATGACAGGAAAAGATAAAGGTTGGAAAGGATGAGGGAAAACTGGGACACTACTGCATTGTTGGTGGAGTTGTGAAATGATCCAACCATTCTGGCGAGCAATCAGGAACTATGCCCGAAGGGCTATCCAGTTGTGCACATGATTTAATTCATCAGAATTTCTACTGGGTTTGTATCCCAAAAAGATTATAAAAGAAAGAAAAGGAGCCCCATGTGCAAAAATGTTTTAGCAGCCCCTTTTGTAGTGGCAAGGAACTGGAACAAAAACAAAGAAAAATATAGAAAAAGCATCTTCAATCTGCATCACTTATTTTTTTTTCTGAAGATGGACATCATCTTTCATCATATACTCATCAGATTATTATATTGCTGAGAATACCTAAATTATTGAAGAGAGATCATCATACAATACTGATGTGACTTGCTCAATCTTCTGGATTTTCTCATTTCACTTTTAATCACTTCATATAAATCTTTCAAGTTTTTCTGCTTGCCATTTCTTATAGCACAAAGGTATTCCATCCCAAGCGTATAAAACAGTTTGTTCAGCCATTCCCTAACTGATGAACATTCCCTCAACTTCTGGTTCTTTGTCACCATTACAAGGAATAGTTATTAATATTTTGTGCATATAGGTATTTTTCCTTTTTTTTCTCTTTGGAATATAGACAAAGTATTGTTATTGCTTGGTCAAAGGGTATGCATGATTTCCTCTGTCCATTAAAAAATGTTTTGCTTCTGATTTTAACCTCCCTAATGCTGCCCTCCTTGTATCAGTGCTACTTCCACCTCCCTCAGCTCTTGTATTCCCATTCTACTTTACTGTATGGAAAAATAAAATTTCTACACCAAGTTAGGGTGTTTGTCATTCCCTCTTTGAACCAATTTCAATGTGAGTAAGGTTCATGTGCTTGCCTCTTACCCTTCCTTCATCTTTCCCTCCCTGTAAAATCTTTTTTAGACTTCTTTTATGTCACTTATCTCTTTTCCCTTTTCCCAGTGTATTCCTATTTCTAATCCTTTAATGCTATTTTTTAAAAGATAATTATCCGATCATGTTCAACAACAGTTATGCCCTTTGTCTATATATTCTTTCTTAAACTGCCCTAATAACATTTTTAAATGTTACAAGTATCATTTTCCCATGTAGGGAGGTCAACAAGTTTAATCTTATTGAATGCCTTATGATTTCTCCTCCCTGCTTACTTTTTTGTTTTTCTTTTGAATCTTCTAACTGAAAGTCAGAATTTCTATTCAACTCTGGTCTTTTCATTATAAATGCTTGAAATTCCTCTATTTTATTGAATATCCATTTTAATCCCTGAGGTATTTTACTCACTTTTTCTGGGTAAGTGATTGTTGGTTATTATCTTAGTTCTTTTTCTCACTGGAATATTATATTCTAAGTCCTCAAATTCTTTAATGTAGAAATTGTTATATCTCATGTTATCAGAACTGTGGCTCCATAATATTTAAATTGTATCTTTTTTGGCTGTTTGCTATATTTTTTTCTTAAGCTTGGAGCTTTGGGATTTAACTATAATATTCCTGTAGATTTTTATTTTGGGAACTCTTTCAGGAGGTAACCAGTGTATTTCTCCAATTTCTATTTTACCTCTGGTTCTTAGGTATCAGGGCAATTTCCCTTGGTAATTTCTTGAAAGATGATGTCTAAGCTCTTCTTTTGATCATGACTTTCAGGTAGTCCAATAACTCTTAAATTATCTTTCCTAGATCTGTTTTCCAATGAGATGTTTCACATTTTCTTCTATTTTTTCATTCTTTTGATTTTTTTTGATACATAAAGTCTTTAGTTTCTGTTTGCCCAATTGTAATTTTTAAGGAATTATGTACTTCAGTGAGTTTTTGTACTTCCTTTTCCATTTGGTCAATTCTACTTTTTATGGAGTTGTCTTTGGATTTTTGTGCCTTTTTTTTTTTACCATTTAGCCTATTTTATTTGAAAGGAATTTTCTTCAGTATTTTTTGTGCCTCCTTTACCAACGATTAACTTTTTTTTTCATTCTTTTCTTGTATTATTCTCATTTCTCTTCAGTTTTTTTCTACTTCTCTTACTTGAGTTTTAAAATCCTTTTTGAGCTCTTCCAATTCCTGTTTTTCTTTGAGGGTTTGGATATAGGAGTTTTAACTTTGATGTCTTTTTCTGAGTTTGTATTTGGATTTTCCCGTCACATAGTAACTTTGTATAGTCAGGATTATTTTCTGCTTTTACTCATTTTCTAGCTTATTTCTTGACTTTTAACTCTAAACTAACATGGTTGACTACTTCCAGAATGAAGAAAACATCATCCTAAGGTTCAGGGATCTTATACAATTATTATCAGAGATAATTCTGGGGACTTGTAAGTTTCCAGGTCTTCCAAGCTGATATGATTTAAGGACAGCTGTGTTTACTACTTTTCTGTACTGTGCACAAATCTATGAGTAAATGAACACTCTCTCCTGACCTGGAATTGTGACCTTCCCTAGGTAGTTGCAAGGTATGGTGTAATAATACTCCTCCTTTAGACTGAGACCTAGATCCAAGTATAAACAATGAAAGAGGAGATTCTTTGCCTCAATTGCTACCTAGCCTTAATTATGGAATGAGTGCAGCCTCAATCAAAATAAGACTGTTGAAAACCTTAACTTAAAAAAGTCAGGGTCTCCTATTTTACACAGGGCCATCTCCTGTTTTCCTGATCTATATCTGGCCACTGGACCCAGATCATTCCTTACAGAGATTTTGCATTCAAGTGTGTAAATAGTAATGAATTTCTTTAAATATATATATATACATATATATATATAATTTTAACATTTGTTTAAAAATTTTAAATTCCCAATTATCTCCTTTTATCTTGTCCTTGTCCTACTCATTAAGCAGGCAAACAATATGATATCAATCATACATTTGAATTCATGGCAAATTTCCACATTAGCTATGTTGCAAAAGTACAAAAATAAAAGTAAATGAAAAAAATATATTCCAGGCTCTACTCAAGAGTTTACTGGTTCTCTATGTGGATATAAATAGCATCTTTCTTCATAAAATCCTTTGGAATTATCTTGGATTATTCTATTGATTAGAGTAGCTAAGTCTTTTACAGTTATTGTATAATATTGTTATTGTGTAAAATATTCTACTAATTTTTCTCACCTCACTTTGTATCAGCTTATATGTCTTCATTTTTTTCTGATACTATTGTGCTCATCGTTTCTTATTATATAATATCATTGCAATCATATACCACAATTCATCAGTCATTCTCCAATTAATGGATAATCTCTCAATTTCCAGTTCTTTGCCATCCCTAAAAGAATTCTACAAATATTTTTGTACATTGAATTCTTTTCTTTTTCTCTACTCTCTTTGGGATATAGAGCTAGTAGTGTTATTGCTGGGTCATAAAAATGTACAATTTGATAACCCTTTGGGTATAATAGCCAAATTGCTCTATAGAATGGTTGGACAGTAATGTTCTTCTAAAAGAACACTTTTGTGTTCAATGAAATATTCCCTTATTGACCTTCCTTCTCCCTTTCCAGATAGAATTCTGGGATTTTTACCATGCCCTGACTGTTCTTCTTGAACTCCAGTTCTGCAATTCACACATTGGAAGTAACCTGTACCCCTTCAGCCTCTCCCTCTGATTGAGTGGCTTCTCCCAGAATCTTCATTTAAGGACAGTCATATAAGCCAGCTACATTTCATTCCTTTCCAGTTTACACTTGTACTTATCTGTTTCCCTCCTCTTTTCCCTTTTTCAGCTTCTTTATAGGTATTTTTTTTCTTTCTTTTTATTTTTGCTGAGGCAATTGGCATTAAGTGACTTGTCCAGGGTCACACAGTGAGGAAATATTAAGTGTCTGAGGCCAGATTTAAACTCAGGTCCTCCTGACTTCAGGGCTCTTTATAGGTATTATAATTCTCCATTAAAATGTAAATTGTTTTAGGGTAGTATCTGTGTAGTATCTGTCTTTCTATTTATATTTATATTCCCAATGCTTAGCATAATGCTTGGCAGATAGTAAGAATTTAACAAGTAATTATTTATTAATGCTAGACATATCCTCTTCATAATATAATTCTGATGCAACTTTAAAATCTTATCTCCCATTATTCCCCTTTGTATCTATATATCAGGTAAAATTTTCTTATCCTCTCTTCTATTTTTTTCCCCTCATACAGCCTTCTACAGTTAGAATTGTTCATTTTCCTTTTTTGACCCCTTTAATATATATTTGAAGACAATACAAAGTAAATGCTCTCACTGTCACTGATAGTCAAGCAGCTATCTCCAGTGACTTGGGCTCAGAGAAGTTTTGAAGGAAGAATTTGTTTTTTTTTTTTTGAGAAAAATCACTTTCCTCTTCTCAAGCTCTCTAGCATGAATGTGTAAAATGCAAACTAATTTGACTTGAGCTAAACTTGTCCTTTTCCATGAAACCTTCTGAACTATAAAATAATTATTCATTCCTTGAAACTTCATAGCACTCTGCTGAATTTCATTTGTGAATTTATCATATTCTAATTTGTATTGTAGTTATTTGCACACATATCTCTTCTTAATTGCTGCTTAAAGACAAAATGATAAAGGGACATGGGTCCAATCTACTTTCATGCTGACATAGTATATATGAAATAAAGAGATGGGGAGGGTAAGGCTCAACTTTGACATTTATTGTCAGTCTTAGAGGTTTTTGTTTGTTTTTGAGAACAGTTGTCTTACCTTTTACAACAAAATTTGTTCCTTTTTAATTTATAGGGATTATAAAACATATTTATCTAGTGCTTGGAAGTTTATAAAAAATCCTTTACTAGATGTATGAGGTAAATAGGACTAATATTAATACCCTTTTTCTTTTCTTCCCTTCCCTTTTTTTTAATAGATGAGGACATGGCCTTTTTGGAAGTATGTGTTTGACTATTCCTACTGACATTTGTCACGGAAAATAGTCTAAGCTATCTTTCTTGCCCAAAAGTCATTGCATGACACCAGGTTGCTATATTTTCTATTTCTCTTGGGCAGAGAAAAAACAAACAAAAAACTAACCAAATAAAACCTAATGCTTTGTGTAGTAAAATATGGTTTGATCTCTCTGTTACTGTAAGTACTGCTTAGTACAATTTTTAGAATGTAAATTTTTATTGACTACATAGATATTTCTAATGTTTTCCTTTTTATGTGTTTCTGACTTTTTCTTCTAATAAAAGGCACAGGACATATGAAATTGTTCAAGTAATTGTGTGGTGTACTGTGTGCTCACTGAGCTTTCACTGAATGCAAAATAATACTTTTAGCTCAAGTCAAATCAGTTTGTATTTTACACATTCATGCTAGAGAGCTTGAGAAGAGGAAAGTGATTTTTCTCAAAAAAACCCTCTTCCTTCAAAACTTCTCTGAGCCCAAGTCACTGGAGATAGCTGCTTGACTATCAGTGACAGTGAGAGCATTTACTTTGTATTGTCTTCAAACTGCTACAAGTTGAGGGCCCACAGGGCAGCTGGAGTCTTAATGAAGCAGTTAATGATGTGTGAATTATAGATCTTGACAGCCCCTATAATAAAAACAACACAAATGCATCCATTGTCTCCTACAGCAGCTTTGTAATAACAGACTGCTTAACACAACACAGAATTTTTAAGTAAAGCACTATTCTTGCATAGTGATGTTGAAAACTCCCAGTCATCAAAAGGAGGGACCTGAACAGTGAAAAACAAGTCAATACCCTTCATTTCTACTAATTTCAGTACATCAGAACAGTATGCAGAGGCACCTTTCAGTGCCTATGCTACTTCATCTTTCCTTGACATGACTTCCATCAAAGTAAGAAATTAGATGATGGGCTTTTAATAACCTACAAGTTTGATATTTCCTTTTCCTCTCCCTTTATCCCGCCTTCTGCCTCCCCAGCTATGAATATTATTTTCTTAGATAATTGTGATAATTAAATTTTATTTATTTTTTTTTTGTTGTTACATTTTAAGTGCTGGAATATCCTCCATCCTCTCTCTCCATCCCAAATAAGAGAAGGCCACTTTTTGACACATATAAACACACACACACACACACACACACACACACACACACACACGGATAAATCAACCTGCTCATCATTTTTTTACATCACAGAAGTATTCCATCATAATCATAGTGTAACAACTTGTTTAGCCATTCCCTAATTTTTGGATAGCCCCTCAATTTCCAGTTCTTTGCCACAATCACAACAATGAAACCTCTAAATATTTTAGAACATATAGGTTCTTTTCCTTCTCTACCCTCCCCATTTTCATCACCTTGGGAAACAGACTTATTAGTCGTATTGTTGGATCAAAGAATAGATGCAGTTTTGTAACACTTAGGATATAGTTAAAGATTGTTTTCTCAAATGGTTTAATCAGTTCATAGTTCCACCAATAGTTCATTAGTGTCCTAATTTTTTTCACATTCCCTCTGATATTTGTAATTTTTCCCTTCTCTGATTTTAGCCAATCTGATAGATGTGAGATGATATCTCAAAGTTGTTCTCAATAGCATTGCTCTAGTCAGTAATGATGTAGTGTATTTTTTCATATTACTATATATAGTTTTGACTTTCATTGAAAAAACATTCATATTATTTGTTCATTTATTCATAAAGTTTTTTCTTTCTATAAGTTTGATATGTGAAATATTGCATTTTCTTCTAGTTTTCTTATGATATCTTCCTATACATATGTCATGTATTTATTCTGACTTTCTCTTGGCAAATGGTGTACAATGTTGGTCTATACTTAATTTCTATCAAACTGCTTTCCAGTTTTCCCAATAACTTTTACCAAATAGGGAGTACTTATCCCTAAAACTTAAATCTTTACATTTCTCAAATACACAGTTTGCTATAATCAATTGTTACTGTGTATTTTTTGTCTAGTGTTATTTTTAACAGAGTATCTCTTACTTCTTGAAGAATTTTATTGATAATATATTAAAATGCTGCTGATTTATGTGAGTGTATTTCACATTCTCGTACTTTGCTAAAATTGTTTCCACTAACATTTTTCATTTAATCTCTAGGATTTCCCAAATATAAGATCATATCATCTGCAGAAAGAGATTTTACTCTCTCAATACTCATTCTGATTCTTTCAATTTCTTTTTCTTCTTTTATTGCTATTGCTAACATTTTAATGCAATACTGAATAATATTGGCATTAAGGAGCACCCTTTTTTTCACTCTTGATCTTATTGAGAAGACTTCTAGAAATAATGCTTGCTGATGTTTCTTGGTAAATGCCTCCTATTATTTTAATGAATTTTATAAGTATACTTTCATTTTTTTAAACAGTAGAGTGTTTTATTTTGAGAAAAGCTTTTTCTGTATATCATATAATTTTTGTTATTTTTGTTATTGATATAACTTAGTTGATTTTCAATGGCTCATCATTTGTCCAAAGAACAAACAGATGGCTGGAATAGATTATTAGTTTTATTTCATATATAAGAATTGTAGTTCCTACATCAAGGGCTACATTTAGGGATATCTGTTTTCCCAATGTGGATGAAACAAAAAAAAGACCAAAGGAAAATGTAATCTTTTAGCCTTTCTTTTGGTGACCTACTTAAACAAAATTAATTCACCAAGCACAACTCCATGCCTAACCCTCAAATAGACTCTGTATTTGAATTTACATGGTAAATTATGATCTTTCATATATCCATTATTTGCCTAGGCATTTTGAATGCCAGATCCTTATCAGAAACATTTGATTTAAAGATTTTTTTTAACCAATAGGCTATTTCTTTACTTATTCTATTAGTTTTATACAACAGCAAGACTTGGAGGTGGATATATCGGGGCAACAGCAGCTTTAGGAGTTATTAGTCCATAGATAGCTAGGGTGTCTGACAATTGGTCAGAGAGATATTACAAAAGACTTTTTGCTGGCAATAGGTGCATGATCCTTTTTCATGGACCATACACAATTCCAGTTAAATGGCAAAATGGCAAAGAAAAGCACCAGTAAACCAGCACTTGTGGCTACGGGGGAATAGCAGCCTAAGTCACCTTTCCAGGGACATAATGAATAATAGCACTTGCGGCTACAGGGCATCAGGAGAAGAGTATTTGTAGTAATACACAGAACAAGAGACCAGTGACCACAATTCTTTTCAGATCATCCCCCACCCCCACCCCCCACTAGCTCCAAAAAGAGCATCATCAAAACTTAAAACTTGGGACGGTACACCTGTACCCTGGGAAAAGAGTCCAATTTTACCATAAATGTTAAAGTTAAGAAAGAGGTTAGAAAAATGAGCAAAAACAGAGAAAGAACCTGATTTTACAAAATATTATGGTGACAGAAAATATGAAAACACAAACTCAAAAGACAATGATGTCAAAACAGGTAAGTAAATTGGGCATAAGCTTCAAAAAGAATTCCTTAAGGACTTAAAAAAAGATTTTGAAAATAAAATATATAGAAGAAAAATTGGGGAAAGACATGAGAATGATGTAAGAAAATTATGAAAAGAGAATCATAGGTTTGATAAAAGAGGCACACAAATTCTGAAGAATATTTTTACTTCAAACAAAGAAATAGTCAAATAGAAAAAGAAGTACAAAAGTTTGCTGAAGAAAATAATTACTTAAAATTTAGAATTAGGGAAGTGAAATTTAATGATTCTATAAGATATCAAGAAACAATAAAATACAATAAAATGGAGAAAATAGAAAATAATAAGTATTTCATTCAAAAAAACAACTGACTTGGAAAATAGACACAGGAGAAATAATTAAAAAATTATTGCACTACCTAAAAGCCATGATCAAAAAATAATTCAGTCATCATTATTTCAAGAAATTATCAAGGAGGGGCAGCTAGGTAGTGCAGTGGATAGAGCACCAGCTTTGAAGTCAGCAGGCTCTGAGTTCAAATCTGGTCTCAGACACTTAACATTCCCCAGCTGTGTGACCCTGAGCAAGTCACTTAACCCCAATTGCCTCAGCAAAAAAAAAAATATCAAGGAAAACTGTCATAATATCCTAGAACTAGAAGGTAAAGTAGAAATTGAAAAAAAAATCACTAATAACCTCCTGAAAAAGATACCAACATGAAAACTCCCTGAAAGGTTTTACCCCAAATCCAAAGCTTCCAGGTGAAGTAAAATATATTAAAAGCAGTCAGAAAGACACAAGTCAGATATATAACCATAGTCAGACTTAAATAAGATTTAACAACTTTTACATCAAGGAATTGGGGGACTTGGAATATATTTCAGAGGGCAAAAAGCTATTATTACAGCTCAGACAAACTGAATATAATCCTTCAGAAGGGAAAATAGATCTTTATTAAACTAGAGGTCTTTCAAGTATTTCTGATGAAAAGACGAGTGTCAAATACATAATATTACTTTCAAATATGAGACTCAAGAAGAGCATAAAAAATAAACACAAAAGAGCAATCATAAGAGAGGCAATAAAGTTACTTTCCCATATGGGAAGATAATAATTATAACTCCTAAGAACTTTCTCATTGTTAGGGTAGTTAGGAGTATACAAGACAGAGGGCATGGATGTAAGATGGCTAGGATAGGATTATTATTTTTTTAAATGAAGAAGTAAGAAAGAGAAATTCATTGAAAAAATAGGGAAAGGACAATTGTGTCACATAATTATCTAATATAAAAGAAGTATGAAAGGAAAAACTTTTGCAATGGAGGAGAAAATGAGCGTTGGAGGAAGGTTATGAGCAATGCTTGAACTTTGTTCTCATTGAAATTGGCTCAGAGAAAATGTAATACACATACTCAGTTGGTATAGAAACCTTCCTTATCCTACAGGGAAGTAGAAGAGGAAGGAGAAAATAGAAAACTAAGGTAGAGGGATGGAAAAATAGGTGAATTATGGGAAGTAATGGAACTTGAGGAGGGACAAGTTAAAAGGAAAGTAATAAACAGGGGAAAAAATTGATGGAAATGCAGAGTTAGTAATCATAAGTGAATGTAAGTGGGATTTACTCAACCATAAAATGGTAGTGGATAGCAGAGTGGATTAAAACCCAAAATCTGATAAAATATTTTTTAAAAGAAAAGCACTTATAACAGAGAAAAACACAAAGAATAAAAACAAGTGCCAATAAATCTAATACCATAAGTAAAATGGATGAATATTTACAAAAATATAGCTTGCTTAGATGAACAGAAGAGGAAATAGAATACTTTATTTTAGAAAAAAGAAATTAAATGAACTGTAAGTAAGCACACTAAACAACAATTCCCAAGAACACATGAGTTCACACATGAATTCTACCAAACATTTAAAGAACAATTACTTTCAATGCTCTACAAATTATTTAATAGGCAAAGAAATCCTACCAAATTCCTTTTATTACACAAATATGTTACTAACCCTTAAGCCAGGAAGTGCAAAAACAGTGAATGGGGCCAATTCTGTAATGAATATTGAGGCAAAAAATTTAAATAAAATACTTGCAAGTAGATTATAGGAATACATCACAAAGATTATTATGACCAGGTGGGGTTTATACCAGCAATTTAGGGCTGGGTTAATATAAGAAAATTATTAGCATAATTGGCAGTATCCAATAACAAAAATCATATTCTTTCAACAGATGTAGGAAAAACTTCTGACAAAATACAACAATGGAGCTTTTTCTCAATATGATCAGTTATATTTATCTAAGACCATTAGGAAGTTTTCTCTATAATGGGGACAAGCTAGAAGTCTGTCCAGTAAGACCAAAGATGGAATAAAGATGCTCATTATCAGTATTATTTTTCAGTTTTGTCCTAGATATGAAAACACTAAATTAATAAGAGAAGAAAAAGGAATTAGAAAAAAAATAGAATAAACAATATGGAAAGAAAACTATAACTTTTTAGACAACATGATGATATACTTAGAGAATCATAGTTTACTGTTGTTCATTCGGTCACGTGTGACTTCTCTCTCACAGTTCAAAAGTGTCACTTCTATGGAGTTCAGCTTTCCTCATATCTCAACTTTGACAGCCATAAATTGCTATCAACAAACCATTTGGCTCCAAGGTGGCAAAGTAATGTCTCTGCTTTTTTAGTTCAGCATTTTAAAATGCTGTCCAGATTTGCCATTGGCCAAATTTTCAAGGAACAAGCACCTTTTACTTTTATGGCTTCAGTCACTATTTGCAGTGATTTTTGGATATAAAAAATATAAATCAAATACTGCTTCTTTTTCTTCTCCTTCTGTTTGTCAGGAAGTGATGAAAACAGTGACGAAGATCATTAGATTTTTTTTTTTAAAGTTAAGCTTCATACCAGCTTTTGCACTCTCCTCTTTCACTCTCCTCAGAGGCTTCTTAATTATTCTTTCCTTTCTGCCAACAAAGTTGTATCATTTGCACATGAGTTTTTTATTTGTCCTGGAAACCTTATTTCTGGATTTTGATTCATCTAGCATAATAGTTTACATGATATTAATTGCATATAAGTTAAATAAATAAGGTAACAATATATAGCCTTGTTGTTCTTTTTCAGTCTTAAACCAATCATTTCTTTCATGTTCAATCCTATTACTTGGGATACATATAGATTCATTAGGAAACAAAAAAGATGATCTGGTATTCCTATATCTTCGAGGTCTTGCCACATTTTGTTGTAAGCCACATGGTCAAAGTCTTAACTGTAGTTAAAAAAGCAAAAATAGAAGTTTTTCTAGAACTCTTTTACTTTCTCCATAATTTAGTGAGTGTTGGCAATTTGGCAACTAATTCTAATTCCTCTTCCTCTTTGAAAGCCAGCATGCTCTTCTGGTAATAATCAGTTTGCATACTGCTAAAGTCTAGCTTACAGAATTTTACTATGTGTGAAATGAGCACAACTGTTTGGGGATTTGAACTGTTTTTTTTTTTTTTTTTTTCCTCTTTCCCTTCTTTAAGACTGGAATGTAAAATGATCTTTTCCAATTGTTATTTTTCTTTCATTCTTAAAGAGGATCACACCATCAGGGAAGTAATGCCATCACATGCAAGTAAATCAGATTTGAGTGAGGGAGGGCTGTGCAAGGTCTCACTTTCCCCTCGAGAGCCATCTGGTTCAAGTGGCCAGATATATATAGAATCCTGGATGGCCCTGGATGAAATGGGAGACCTTGGCCTTTTTAAGCTAAAATCTTCAACAAGTCTCAATTTGACTAAAGCCACACCCATTCAACAATTAAGACTAGGTGGGGCAAAGAATCTCCTCTTTTATCCAGTCAAAAAAAAAAATCTAGATAAATAAATCTGGGTGGGGAAGATTCTCAGAGTTTCTGCTCTAAGCATAAATGATTACTATTTACATTCAATCTAATTCAATCAGGACCCAATCAATGACCAAATAGGTCTTGGCCTGGACTTATTGGGAACCAATCAATGAGAATTAGATTGGTTTTGATTTAAGTCATGATCTCTGCTGAGTTTTCCAAATTTCCTGGCATATTTAGTGCATCACCTCCTGAAAGGAAACTATCTGTAGCCCCCCAAAATGAATGACTATTTCACTAACCAGAACATTCCTTCTTGAACAATTCTGCCTATCTACACCTTTTTCTGGGTCTTCACAAGGATAGGCTCCAATCCCAGACTGGTTCACTCTCTAGATAAATCCTCGCTTCTATCTTATATGTTGAAAATTTTAATTTGTTCTTGGTCATGTTTTTCTTAGTTGCATGCCTAATTTATTGACCTGTTATTTTTCCATTTTATTAATGTGAGAATTTAGAGAAATAAATTTTCCCTCAAGTATTCTCTGTCTACATCTCATAAATTTTGTATGTTCTCTCATTGTTGTTATTTTCTAGAGTAAAACTTTTCATTGTTTCTATGATTTATTCTTTGACCCACTAATATTTTAAGATTAGATTATTTAGTTTGAAATTATTTTAATATATCTTTCTACTGCTCTTTGTTGAATATAATTTTTAATTGCATTATGGTCTGAAAAGAATACTTTTAATATTCCTTCCTTTTTACATTTGATTTTGACATGATCTGTTTTTTGTGTAGGTTCCATGTACTGTTGAGAAAAAGATATATTTTCTATTCCCATTCAGTTTTCTTCCAAGGTCTGTCATTTCTTACTCTTTTATTTTTCTATTTACTTCCTTAGTTTCTTTCTTGTTTTTTTTAATATTTATCAAGTATTGAGAGAAAGCTGTTGAAGTCCCCTACTTGTATCATTTTACTATTTCTTCCTGTAATTTATTTAATTTCTCCTTAAATAATTTGGAATGCAATATATATATTTAGTAATGATATTGCTTAATTGTCTATAGTACCTTTCAGCAAGATGTAGTTTCCTTTGTTATCTCTTTTGATTGGGTTTATTTTTACTTTTTCCTTGTCTGAGATCAGGATTGTTTAATCTTCTGTTTTTTTTTTTTTTTCAGCTGAAGCATAATAGATTCTGCTTTAGTTCCTTGCCTTTACTCTGTGTGTGTCTCTCTGCTTCAAGTGTGTTTCTTGTTAATAACATATTTCAGGATTCTGGTTTTTGCTATTAACTTCTCTTTTATGGGAAAGTTCATCCCATTCACATTCATAGTTATGATTACTATCTCTGTATTTCCCTCCATTCTATTATTCTTCCTATTTGTCTTCTCTCTCCTTTCATCCCTTCCTTTCTTCCTTATCACTTTTTTGCTTCTACCACCTCTCTAATCTACTCTTCTTTATGTCAATCACCACCCTCCCACCTCCATTTAGTTTATCTTCTCCCCTCCTACTTCCCTATTAGGCAAGATAGATTTCCATATTCAACATTGTGCATGTTATTCCCTCTTTGAGTCAACAGTAAGGTTCAGGTGATGCTCATCACTTACCTTCCTATCTTCCCCTCTATTGTAAGAGGTCTTTCATGCCTCTTCATGTGAAATAATTTTCACCATAATACTTCTTCCTTCTTTCTATACTCAGTGTATTCTTCTTTCTTATTCCTTAATTTTTTATTCCATTTCCTCAAATTCATTTTATTCTTATACCCTCTGTCTATGTATATTCATTCTACATAAGTCATCAGCAACAAAGCCCAGAAACAAGAAATAGAGAAATTCCATTAAAAATAATTGCAAGCAATATAAAAAGCTTAGTCTACCTGCTGAAACAAATCCATGAACCATATGAACACTATTGTGAAATACTTTTTACTCAAATTACGTCAGATGTAATCAACTGGAGAAAAAATTAATTGCACATGGATAGGCTGAGCCAGTATGATAATGACAATTCTATTTAAGTGAATTTATATATTCAATGCTATATCAAAGGACCAAAAATTATTTTATTGAACTACTAAAAAATTACAAAAAGTCAAGGAATTGAAAAAAAATCAATTTTAAAAATTAAGGAAAGTGGAAAATTAAATTATCATGAGCATCAAAACAATCCATTATTGACTAGAAATGGAGTGGTGCATCAGTAGAAGAGATTAGGTGCACAATACAGTAAATGATTATAATAATCAATGTTTGATAAACACAAAGATTCAAGCTTTAGGGATAAGAATTGATTATTAGACAAAAATTGCTGGGAAAACTGGAAAGCTGTTTGACAAAAACTAAGTATAAATCAACATCTCACATTATGTTTACCAAGATAAGACATTCAAAGAGTAATTAATACATGACATAAATATGAAGGGTGAAATCATATGCAAATTAGGGAAACATGGAATATATTACTTGTCAGATGTATGGATAAATGAAGAATTTAAGACCAAACAAGTGATAGAAGGCATTACAAGGTGTAAAGCAGATTTTTTTTTTCATAAATAACATTAGCTGTAATGATTAGAAGGAAAACAGGAAACAGGGGAAATTTTTTGTTATGAGTTTCTCTGATAAAGACCTCATTGCTCAAATAGAGAAAGAACTAATGCATATTTATAACAATATCTGCATTTGATAAAAAATAAAAGGATATGAAGAGGCACTTTTCAAATGAAAGCATTAAAGCCATCTACAATCATATGAAAAATAATCTAACTCACTTTTGATTAGAGGCATGCATATGAAAAATCTTTGAAGTGTCTCCTCATATTTATACATTGACTAAGGCTACAGAAAAGGAAAAAAAATATAAATGTTTAGGAATGTTGGAAAATTGTGATACTAATGCATTGCAGAATTGTGAACTGATACAACTATACTGAAGATACCCAAGGAGCTAAATTGCTGTCCATTTCTTCTGATCCAGAAAAAACATTTTGTATCCCAAAGAGATGAAAGAAGAAGGAAAAGGCCCTGTAAGTACAAAAAATATATTTTTTTAAATTTTATTTTTTAAATTTTATTTGCATAACATATGTGTGGGTAATTCTTCAACAATAACCCTTACATAGCTTTCCGTTACAAATTTTTCCCCCAACTCCCCACCCCTCCCCTAGATGGCAGGATATCCACTACATGTTAATTATGTTAAAATATTGGTAAATCGAATATATGTATACATATTTCCAAACTTGTCATTGTTGTGCAAGAAAAATCTTGTCTACACAAACGATATATCAGATAAAGGAAACACAATGTAAGCAAACATCAATCAAGGAGTATGAGAAAGTTATGTTGTGGTCCACATTTCACATCCCTCTCTCTGGGTATATATGGCTTTCTTCAGTGAACAATTGGAGGTGGTTTGAAACATTTCATTGTTGAAGAGAGCCATGTCCATCAGAATTGATCGTCATATAGTACTGTTGTTGCCGTGTATAATGATCTCCTGGTTCTGCTCATTTCACTCAGCATCAGTTCATGTAAGTCTCTCCAGGCCTCTCTGAAATCATCTTGCTGGTCATTTCTTACAGAACAATAATATTCCATAATATTCATATACCATAATTTATTCAGCCATTCTCCAATTGA
>JAJPUD010006259.1:52422-134726 GCA_023553655.1 Myrmecobius fasciatus | reverse complement strand
ACTAATTATTTTCTGGTTAATTTTTCTTGATTCCTATCACTGACAATCTCCACAAGTTTCTAAAGAATTATCTCAATCCTTTCCATTTCAATATATGAAAGAGTTTTCAAAACAGTCATAGATATGTTTCTATAATTTATGTTCATGTTCATTAATTAACACAAGTTATAGAAACATACTTATGACTGTATATAGTTTATAGTCATTCCTGATTATACAGTACAGGACATACTTATGAAGATTAATGTCCACATTGGGAATTGACCACAGGTGATAAATAAATAAGGGACTCTTCTCCAGAATAGATAAGCTATATTAGGCAAGAGAAAAAGAAATGTTGAAAAGAGAAAGAGAATTTTAAAAATTGGGGTTGCCTACTATGTGCCATACACTGTGCTAGTAAGCACTTTACAAATATTACTTCATTTGATCCTTACAACAACTCTGTAGGGCAGGTACTATTATCATCCCCATTTTACAGTTGAGAAAAGATGGGTAGAGAGAAGTTAGGTCAGATCACATAAGGCTGGATTTGAAGACAGGTCTTCCTCCCTTGAGGCCCACTGCTAACCACTACAACACCCAAGCAGTCCAACTCTACCACAGTGGTGGATTCATCTTTGTTTTCCCAGAAGAACTTTGCGTGGGTTGAGAAAGACAGTACTGTATTCTTGAGTTCTGGATAGGTAAGACCTCCTTACCAAGTACTCAAAACTGTCATCTTTTTATTCCTCTCAAGTAATCGATACTAGAGAGTCATGAAACAAGATATTTTAGGGTCCTAAAATGACTGTTGGCATAATTAGGAAAACAGAGTATTTGAAATGCAGAAAGGCATCCACTCCTACCAAAATCTTTAAAGAAAACACTGACTTCCTTCTACCCTGGAGTTTCCTGCAGCCAACCCAAACAAACTGAGAAGCTTGCCTAACAGAGCTATCTCTGAGGAAAGAACAAAGAGAAGAGAGACCCACACTAAAAATAGTGGGGTTTTCTGCCTGACTCTGTGGTCCTTCGTGTTGCATATATCCACGAGGCAGTTTTGTGTACTGGGCCATGGTACTAGCTTGTTATCAAGCCAAATGTCCTCTGAAGGTGAGCTTGTCATACTTCCAGCCCAAGTCTAAAAGTTATCTCAGCATCTGAACTGGCCTGTACCATCTAATGAAAAAAGGTAAGATACATGGCTAGAAAAGAAGGAATATGCTGAGAAACAAAGAAATTCCTGATCGCAGCTTGATACAAATACCCTAATACTTAACAATCATAATAAAAGTGAAGTGTTTCACAGCAGAGGAGAATGATCTTTTGTCAGTCATACACAGGAACCATGCTTAAAGCCATTTAAGCCAGGGTGTTTTTAACCTTTTACATACTGTGGGGCCTCTCTGGAAGTCTGGTTCAGCCTATAAACTCCTTAGAATAATGTTTTAAAATACATGAAATAAAACACATAGCATTATAAAGGAAACCAATTATATTTAAATATAGTTACCAAAACATTTTAAAATGAATATTTACACTGCAAAATACTGAGTTGAAGGAATAGTGGTAGGGACAAAATTAGTCAGTGCCTTGTACAATATTCTCACTGCTCTAGACCTAGAGACAAAAATCTCAAGGTTGAGTCCTGGCTCCATCACCTACTAGCTATTTGACCTTCAATCACTGACTTCATCTCTTTGAGCCTTAAGTACCCTATCTGTAAAATGGAAACTATTACTATCTACTTCACAGAGTTATAGTGAGGATCTAATATGAAAATATGTAAAAATGTTAATAGCAAAGCCCTTAAACCAAGGTAAAGCAATTAATATTTTTCCTATATCTCTCAAAAGCCTTAATTTGCCTGAATAAAATTAGAGAAAGAGTTTTGCCATCAGTTAAAATTTGGCTTAGAAAAATACAGTCCTGTCTTCTCAGAGTTATCAAAGAGTTTCTTTAAAATTATCTTTAGTTCATCACTCCACTCAGCATATAATTTGGACCTCATTCCAGTACAAGCAATACCAAAGATATTAGTCCAAAAAAGGAGAAATTCCCAATACTGGCTAAAAGCATTTACAAAAGAAGCATGTAGTGATGATGAGATCAGTAGAGCTGCTTCTGGCCAGGATGACTAATTGTTCAATGATGGTAATTTATAAACACTCCTAGAGTTTAGATACTTAAAAGTATTTTGATCAGAAAAACCATGGTTATAACTATTTCTTTTTATCATAAAAGAAAGAACTGAATAAAGATATGTTCCATTTAAAAGGCCAGACTCAGAATTATGCCAATTCAACTTTATGAATAATTATCAATCAGAATGGAAAAATGATAGCTAACAGTTTAGTCAACATGTATAGAGCACTTTAAGATTTGAGGAGCATTTTACATGTATTATCTCATTGATCTTTAAAACAACCCTATGAGGTAGATGCTATTTTCATCCCTATTTTTAGATAAAAGAAATTGAGGCTAAGAGAGGTTAAGTGACTTGCTCAGTGCACAAAGCTACACAGTGTCACGGAGTTAGCCTAAAAATTAGGAAAGCCCGCCCACCTTCCAGTCCTCCTCTAGCCAGGGACCCTGGGCAAGTCATGGGATCTCTGGGTGGCTCAGGACATTCTGTAAAACTAAACTTCAGGGCAGGATTCTCTTCACATCAGCAGATGGTAATTCCTCTCTGGGTCTGCCCTGAGAGTGCAGGACCCTCTGCTTCTACTTGGGGAATTACACAGACAGCTCTCGAAGAGCTTACAAGCCAGTCACAGAATGCATACCTACATAAATCAGTCAAGTCACTTCAGGATTCAAACCTTACATGAAAAATAAGAGGACTGGACTCAACATATTTCTATGGTTCCAGAAAGCTCCAAATCTAAATATCTATGAATAGTATGACGAACTAGACATAAATGTGGCCAAGATAATGGACATACAGTAAGGACAAAAGAAGGAAGAGGCTTACCAAGATTAGCCACCAATTACTAAAGGCTGAGGAAAGCTCAAGGAGAAAGAAAGCATTGATGAGGAAAAAAGGGCCCCAGGGGAGCATACCAATTCCAAGAAGCTTCAATGTTCTGGATTTGTGGAAATGCAGTCATATAAGTAAATGCACATAGTTTTAACATCTGCCATTCTTTTGCATTATATTAGCAGCAAAATAGCACTAAACACATGAAGCTGTCAAATTATCAGACATGATGATTTAGTACCTAGTGCCTAGATACAAAGTCAAGTTTCAATCCTATCCTAATTAGCACAGAGCAAGTTACATTAAAAGATTGCTTTCAAAATAATGATGTGACCTTGAGAGGGTTATGGGTCATCTAAGAATTGCTGGCCTTTTCAAAAACTTTTTTAAACACCTAAACCTCTAAAATCATATAAGAAATGTGAGTTATTATCTGTATGTTATTATTATTATTCCTTCTGAAGATCAATACAGACTATGTAACTCATAAAACTGAAAGAGCAACTAGAATATAGAATACAGGATTTAAAGAGCCAGACTCACCAAGAATGATGGCTCACTAGCTTCAAAAGCAAGCCATTCCATATGTGAATAACTAAAATTGTAAGGAAGTTCTTCTTAAGATCAAGCCTAAATTTGCCTCTGCTGCCTTCAACCATGGTTCCAGATTCTGTTCCCTAGGGCCAAACAAAACCATTCTAATCCCCCTCCTATGAAAGTTTTTCAAATGTTTCAAAAAAGCTAACAGGTCTTTTAGCAGGTCTTTTCTTTTTCAAGTTAAACATCACCATTTCTTTCATCCAGTTTTCATATGACATGCTCTTAAGACATAGTCCTAATTGTCTTTCTCTGGACATGCTTCAATATGCTAGTAATACATCCCAATATGTGGTAGAAATGAAGGTACTAGAGTTTTAGTCTAGGCTCTGACATATATTACATATATGTGTATATATATACTTATATACACACACACACACACACACACACACACACACACACACACACACACATATATGTATATATTCAAGGACAACTCTCAGATAATGGTGCTTGGGGCAATTGATCTCCAAAGGTTCTTGGAGGAAAAAGCTTTGTAAACCCTGTATTACATATAAATGTGACTTGTTATTGTTAACTAAAACCTTTTCAGAGAACCTCAAAATGACCAAACTGTTATTTGATTGCTTTTTTGAGATAGAGAGTCCCTTTTTAGAGTAAACTTAATGAGTTACTGATCGTCAAGGATACTATTGAGAAAATGCCTCCCTCAGATAGGAGGTGAATTAGATGACCTCTAATGGCCCATCCAATCCTGTCATTTTATGAGTTTAAGATTATAAACCTCTTTCTGTTCATTTACCAACCATGGATTTAACATTTTTTCTCAGCTACACAGAATTTTCCCCACAATAAAGACAAAATTAAAAGTAGAGAGGGAAAATGATAACTACCATAGAAGAAGAAAAAAAAAACCTCTTTACTTCCAAATAAAATATAGTAATGTCACTGTAATAATGCACTCCCTCATGAAGATTACAAAAGAAACAGACATCCATTATGTGCCATTATCAAATGCATTCATTATATAAAATGTACCAAAAATAGCATCTCTGCCTCTCCTCTGAATATAGTGATCAGCTTATTACTAACTCATCTAATATTAATAACTTCATGTCAATAGTAAGCACTAGAAATGCTTGCAAAGTGAGTTAATGGAGATGCCACATGCAATACTGTGGAATTCCTTTGTCATTCAGCCCACAGCAGATCTATCATTAAAAGAAAGCCTTTCTCCCACAGAATATCTAAATTTGAGAGTGAACGAGTTATGTGCTACAATGTAGGAGTTTTAGGTGAAAATTAACAGAATTTCTTTGTTAGGTTCATAGTAGGACCTCAGTAAATACTAGATGCACTGAAGTCAACAAGCATTTAATAAATGCCTACTAAATGCCATGCTGAGCACTTGGGATATAGAGAAAGGCAGAAAATAGTCCCTTCTAAGGTGCTCACAGTAAAGGGGAAGACAACTATATATAAGTAAGATATTTAAAGGATAAATTTGAGGTAATCTCACAGAGAAGGCAGTGAATTTAAGAAATTTAGGAAAGGTTTCTTGCAGAAAGATTAGACTGGAAGGAAGCCAGGGAAACCAGAAGGTAGAGATTATTAAAAAGAGTTTCAGGCAGGTTATGGAGGACTTTGAAATTCTTACTTAAACTGAAATGCAGTCTGCCTATTTCAACTTCATTCCCTACCCCCAAATACATAAAGGTTCTGTCCTCTTAGCTGCTATGTTACTTTGACTTAACCTAAAAACTTTTCTCAGAAGATTTACTTTTTAGTCATGTTCTCCTCCATTAATTCCATACCTGAGCAACTAAATTTTTAACCTAAATGCATCATTTTACATGTATCTAATAAGTTGATCTTTGCAAACTATAAAACTATATAAATGTGAACTTTTTAAAAATTGAAGTCAGCACATCATTTGAGCCTTTTGAGAATTTTGATTAAAGAATGTCTACCACTTACTTATTCCTTAACTATTGGGAAAACAGGAAAACAGTTACTCAGAAATTGCATTAGACTAACATCTTACATCATATACTTTAATAAGTTCAAAATAGAAATGTGACCTGAATAGTAAAGGTCACTTAATATAAAAAAATTAGAAAAGAATTCGCTCAGATTCTTTTCATAGCTATGGCTGGGGTGAGAATTCCTAACAAACAAGACGATCATGAAAGTGTTTTGATTGCATGAAATTAAAAAGATTTGCCTAAACAAAATTAATGCAACTAGGATACAAAGGGAAGAAGACACAAAAATCTTTGTATCAATTATCTGAAAAGGATATGATATCCAAGCTGTATAGGCACAGAAATAAATAAAACCAAAAAAAACCCAATAGTTAAGTGGTCCAAGGATATAAAGGAATGCTCCAAAGTACATGAGAACAAAAAAAACAATTCTGAGGTTTCACCTCACATCTGATAAATTTACTAAGATAACAAAAAGAGGGAACTGTCAATGTTGAGAATGTGACACACTCTTGATAGAACTATAAGAGATATCTGACCATTCTGGGAAGCAATTTGGAATTATGATTAGAAAGTTATTAAAATTGTTCATAACCTCTGAGATCCCATTACTCAGCTTATATACTCCAAGGAAGTCAGGCAATAATAAAAGTCAAATATCAAAATACCAAAATGCCAACTATGGCACAATATTTTGTAGTAGCAAAGACCTGAAAAGAAAACAAATGTCTTTGGGGGCAGAAACTATTTTATTTTTTGGTTTTGTATAACTAATGCCTAGCACTGAACCTGGTTGATGCTTAATAAATGCTCATTAATAAATTAATTCTGTCATTCAGCTTCTTAGCTCTTTCTCCACCAGCATAGATAATAGCCCCTAAATGGTTATATGACATTACAAGATAGTTTTCACAAGTTGCAATGGCTGAAAAATATATTACCTTGTATCCAACCTAGAAATAAAACCCTTAGTAGTTAAATTGCTCCTCAGATAATAGAAAAGAAATTTGGCACTAACTTCATCCTTGAAGCCTTTACAATTAGATAGCATCTAACTTTTGGGGGACTTTCTTTTATCATTCATGAATTGATTCCTTTATTAACTTAAAAAATATCAATCCTATTTAAGTAAACTTCTTAAGAACAAGGAAACCATCATATATTAATTTTGTGATTCCTTCAGTGTCTAATACACTGTTTTACAATGTAGTTCCTCAACATGTTTACTGAAGAAATGAATGAAATAATTCAATTGACAGGAAGTACCATCGTCCAGATTATTACTTAGTTCAGTTGCATCTGGGGAGAGACAAGGGGAAGAAAGGAGGAGGAAATGAGAGATTTAGAAACTATACCTGTGATATCAGTAGATGTTGAAAGTTCCTAGTAGAGAAACTAATTATTTTGAAACATTAAGTCTTAGAGAATTAACTGGAGCAGCAAAAGGTTAGGTCAGTTGTGCAGAGTCAAACAGGTACTATACAGAGAGGTTAAGACCTAAATTCAGTCTTTCTGACTCTAACACTGACTCAGTCCACTACACCCACCCAGGCTTCTTAAACTTTTTCTATTCATTTTTGCCCAAGAAATTTTTATGGGACTTCAGGTATATGGGTATATAAAATAGGTATACAAATCAAACATTTACTGATAACAAATCATAAAGAAATTTATTTTAAAAAAAGTCTTTGACAAACGTATAATTTTACCACAGTATCTTTCTATCAGTAAAATGGTAAATTACTTTAAATGGACTTCTATAATGTGCAGTAATAAATTCATTTCCATGACTTGAGTAATTTAACCCCTTCTCTCTGAGATCAATATTTTATATAAGATATACAAATTGTTCCTTTTTACCAATCTTTCCTTTATCTTGTTTTTAAGTCTTGACTTGGTTGTCATTCATACACACACACACACACACACACACACACACACACACACACACAAACACACACACATACTAAAACACACACTTATTCACACACATACTACAATTATTTAGATGAGAATCACAGAAGGAAGTGAAAGAAGACCAAATTTTTTTCCAGCTACTTAATGGATTATTAAACACATTTCTCCATGAATCTAAAAACATTTATTACCCATTAAAGGAAGAATTTTATTTCCCTGACCTTTCTAAAACTGGCACAGAAGTGAATGTGCCAGGCTCCAATCATTTACCCAACACCAGGATGCCTTATTCAATATCTACTTCTAGTGCTTCTTTATGCTTTAGGCGGGTATGAAGTGAAAGAAACCTCTAATCTTTGAGTTCATTTATTGAAATAATAATAATAGCTGATATTTCATAGATCTTAAAGTTTGTAAAGAACTTTACATCTACAATCTCATAAAGGAGATGACATCTGAGCTGTGCTTTGCAGGAAGTTAAATATTCTGTAAGATGGAACTGAGGTGAGAATAATTTCATATATGGGGGAACCACTTGTGGAAAAGAATGAAAGCAAAAGATGACATGGCATATATAAGTACATATATAAGTACCAATTAGCAAGTCAGTATGATTGGCATGGAAAATATGTGATAGAAAGTAATATGATATGAAATGAAAATGATAGGTGAGAGCCATATTATAGAGGGCCATTATTATAGGGCACCAAATGACAAGATAAGACATTATGGTTTTTGGTTTTTGTTTTTTTATCCTTGAGTCTGTAATAGGGGACTGTTCAAGATTTCTGAGGAGAGAAACATGATTTTTCTCACTTTCTGCCTGTGTAGCCTTGGAGTCTGGGCTTCAGTCTTATTTACTGTAAAATGAGGAAATTGGACTAGATCAGGGCTTATTAAGCTTTTTCCATTTACAACCTTTTTTCGCCCAAGAAATTTTTATGTGACCCTGGGTATATAAATATATAAAATAGGCATACAAATCAAACATTTACTGATAGTCAATAGTAACTTTGTGACTCCCACATTTGGTTATGAGATTCTTTATGGGATTGTGACTCACATTTTAAGAAGTTGGGAACTAGATAATTTTTAATGTCTCTTTCACATCTAAAGCTATGATTCTATAATCATTCTGTGATTAGATTTATATTTTTAGGAATATAATTTAGTAGTTGTGTGGAGAACTGATTAGAGAGGGAAGACACTGGTTGCAGATAAATCAATGGTGGCTATTAAAATAGTTCATATGAGAAGACCTTTAGCATCTTTCCTCTAGAAGAACAATTCAGTAATATATTCTGCTTCCAGAGAATTACTAGTGAGCCTAGAAAGTCTAGAATAACAAGGAAAAGAGCAATATAATCATTGAGAGAGGCTTAATTCCCAGAGAGAAATTGAAAGTACTATTTTTGCTTGTTCTTAGTAAACTCATTTAGGGCCTTCCATCCCTTATAGAATCCTGATTTCCAAGGTGTGATTCAGAAAAATGGTTAAAGAGATGTTTTCAAGGATGCTTTCCTTTTGTCCTCCTCACGAATCCATTTTACTGTGAATTTATAAGAGCATAAGAACCTATTTCTTATTTAAAAACTGGCAGGACAAGATTTGATTTTTGAGTGAAGGCTGCTCTCTGTACAGCTAGCTAGTCCTTCCTCTAAATGAAGAAAGCTGAAGTAAGATTAAAATGCATTATTCATAAAGTTGTCCTTAATGGGCCTATTCTCCAAATAGCTGACACAATGGCCTCACAGTCCAAGTGATTTTACCTTTTGATTTCTCTGTATCAGTTTATGGTTCAGTGACAAATGCAAATTCACCCAAGAAAAGAGGAAATGCATGTCCCTTCAAAAACTGTTTGCATGAATATATCAAGAAATAGTCTTTTTCTTTTCTGAAGCTAACTTGTTTTTTGTTATTTATTCATCTAGTCTTGATGCTATAATCATTGTTTTTAGGATTCTTTTAACCACTGAGTAATTTAGACTGTCAGTGTTGCATTGCTGTCTCCTGACAAGTGCTTATTAGAAATGACTAATGGACCTCATAGCCAAGCAACCCCAGCACAGGGCTCCGGAGAGCCAGAAGATTCACTATACATATCTGTCCTCTTCAAGTCACAGAAGCCTTCACAGGTGCAAAGGACAGAAGCTTCAGATCCTGTATTTTTTTGAGGGACCCCCAAATCAGACTGATGTAGAATGATCAGAGTTCTGAAGCTCTCAGGTAAAAGGGACATCCACGATTGCCAGCCTCCTCACCCTTAAATTCTCCTAAGCTACTCTAGAAAAGAAAAGATTCTTCTTTTCCCTTTGCTGGTCATATGTTTCTCCTGCTTAACTTTTAGGAAATCTTGATATAAAAAGTTATTTTTACTCAAAAATAACAGTGGTTATGGTGCTAGGCCCCACAAAAAATCATATTAAGAATATCCACAACAATATTTCACATATATATAATACTCCAGAATTACAGCATGAGGAGAAGAGTATTGAGTGTAGAGTGAAAATACCATTTCCCCCTGAGCCTTTTTTCCTTATATTTAAAATAAAGGGCTAGAGTTCAAAGTCTTCCCAGGTTCCTCCCAAGTCTATATTCCTGTGATCTTAAAAATAAATATTTCCACTAGTACTCATGACAACCTTAAAATGTGTACTGTGCATTTATATAAATATCATTATTTCCATTTTACATAAGAGGAATCTGAGCTTCAGAGAAGTCAGCATACCACAGTTGTATGGGACACAGAGAGGATTGGAATCCCATACTCCTGAGTCTATATACAGTTATGCTACCACTACACAGTTTTGGTAACATATGACAGAAAAGGCCAACGATTATCTATTTAAGGCTAATTAAAGATTATTTTTCCACTAGACATTGTACCCAGTTCTGGCAACACATGTGGATATTTGGGGAATTTTGCTTCTTTCCCTGGGTCATCTAAACCTTTCCTTGATAACTAGAAAACTGAGGCCCAGGGAGGTTGAAAAAAAAGTCAAACAATTAATTATGAGAAAAGAGATGACTGCAATTCAGGTCTCTTGACTCACAAGCCAATGCTCTTTTCTCTGCACCTCTTTTCTCTGCCTTTTTGTTATTAAACTCTACCTTTTAAGAAAAATCTAAGCTCTGATCCTTTTGACATATTTTAGGGATTAGAGAACAAGTGACAGGACACCTGGAAATCTTGCCATCACACTGTCCTCATACTCATATTCTTCATTAATTTATAAACAGACATCAGTTTATTACCACAAAGGGAACACATTGGAGGATGGTAAGAACTGATACCAGGTTGGTAAGTTGAGACAAGATAAAAGATGACCTTGAATGCCAGACTGATGAGTTTAGATTTTATATTGTAGAAATCATCAAAAGGAGCTAAAACAAAACAAAACAAAACAAAAAACTATGCTCTATCATGCTCCTTTGAAGAAACTAGAGATATTTGACTTGGAAAGGACCTGAGGACTTGTTACCTTTAAATATTTTCAGGACTGTTACATGGAAAAGAAATAAGACTTATTTTACTTGAGTCCAGAGGAAAGAGTTAGGAACAAAGGGGGCAGTTAAAGGGAGGTAGAGTTCAGTTTAATATAAGAAAAACCTACCCAACAATCAGAATTATCCATAGGTGGAATGATCTGCTTTAGGAGATAGTGAGTTCCCTATTATTGAAGAACTTCAAGCAGAAGCTGGATAATATCTTGTAAAGGATGTTGTAGACAAGGTTTTATGCTTTGGTTGGGGATTGGACCAGATGACCTCTAAATTCTCTTTTGAACCTGTGATTCCATAAAATAATCAATCTTAAGAAAAATTATTCTTATAGCAGCACACAAGATAGATTGGAAAGGAGAGAGAGTGTAGTTTGAAAGAAAGACCAGTTAAAAGACTGCTTTAATCTAGGCTTCAAGCCCTGGACCAGCTAGTGCTGGTGGTAGTGATACTGGAGAGGCAGGAACAAATCTGATAGATGTCTTCTACACTCCTTTCCAACCCTAAAACCCTATGACCCATTTGAGGATGAGAAAGAAAAATCAATCTGGCCAAACATTTGGCAGGACAGGAATGTCCTGGTTATTAAGCCAAGTGGAAGAATGAACATCAGTGCAGAGCAATAGTCAGAGCATAGTCTTTATAAGACATTTTATTTTCTATCACTAAGAAGACAGGGACTATGGGATTTAATCCTACAGTCCTGCTATCTTCATTCTTACAAACATGCATGGGCACCATGAAAAGGATTAGAAGCGAGTTAGTACTCTACCTGGACCAGCAGTAGTAGGTTTGTATCTGGCAAAGGAGACTTTAACTTCAGAGCTTGGAGTAGCTCTAAGACAACACTACGAGACAAGTAGAATTTATCCCGTTCCTAAACAAAAACAAAATAAGGAAGAACAAGGTTTCTAAAAATTCACTTAGCATAGACCAGTGTCATAGAGTGCTTCAGCAAGATGCATAGGTCAGGAATGAAAAACGTGACTACAGGATGTATTAAGAATCGCTTACTGAGTTGAATGGAAAAATGAAATTGTAAAAGAATATGCCCATCCAAAAAAGTTAATTTCAATTTGTCTTTTAAGCACTAAGAACATGTAATTTGATCAACCTGGGAAAAGTAGAACTACTACTACTTCCTAAATATTGTTAAGTATAGGAAGCCATCCCCATTTGTAGAAAATGTTTCTACAGATCCTTGAGAAGAAATGAAAATTCCACTTATTCCTACCCTCATAGAATGAGCCTACCATAACTCTCTTATTTTAAAAATGAGGAATCTAAGGAGGTGGAGAAATGACACCCACAGGCTTCTGATTCCAATTCTGTGCTTCCCTTCTACCCCAATGCATTATTTACATAGATTCTTTCCAAATCTTTTCTTTTGATTCTTTGATTCAATTCAACAAACATTTACTACAGTGGCTCTTCCTACATATAAAGCTCTACAACTATACTCAAAATACAAAAATCAAGGGAAAAAAAAGAAAAAAAAGGAAATATCACAGTCTGACCAATTCTCTGTGGAAGATCGAAGGGAACAGGAAATATAATATGTTCATAAACTCATACAAAGTAATTTCAAAAGGAACAAGTTATTAAGAAGTAGAGGGACTGAGGAAGAGTAGCAGGAAAGATTGTGCTTTGAAAGAAGTCATATATTCTACAAGGTAGAGATCAAATGGAATGTCTTACACTCATGGCGATGGAGGAGGTGGGTAGAAACTGCCTATGCAAAAGCAGAGAGTTAGAAGATAGACTATTATATATGAAAAATAGTTATTAGGCCAACTTGCCAGAAATATAGAGTATATGAAGAGAGGTAATAAAAGGTAAGTGGGAGCAATTTAAGTTCTTTAAATAATAAGACCTATTTTACACTAGAGACAATAAGGAGCTAACAAAAATTTTTGAGTGAGTGATATGATCAGATATACATTTGTACAATATTGGTTTGGCAGCTAGCTATGTAAATTAGACAAAAGAAGGGATTGGAAGAAGACCAATTAGAAAGTAAGTACAATAGCCCAAGCAAGAGATTATGAGGGCCTGAGCTAAAGTGGTTGTGGTTTAAGTTTCCAAGGAAGGAAGCAAGCAAGCAAGGAAGCAAGGAAGGAAGGAAGGAAGAAGGAAGAAAGGAAGGGAGGAAAGGAGGGAGGGAGAAAGGGAGGAAAGGAAGAAGGGAAGGAGAAGGAAATTTTAAGAAGGGATTAAAAAGAAGATAATGAGCCTGGTATATAAATTTATATTATTACAGGCAGTATAAGAAACAAATTACAGAAATGATTCATGAGACAGAAAGAATACCTTGACAAAATGGAAAGAGCACTGGACCTGGATGATGGAAAGCCTGACTTCATTCAAATATCAGCTCTGCTAATTACTACCTTTGTGGACTTAGGCAATATATTTCCCTCTCTGGACTCCAGTTTCCTAATCTGTAAGGGGTTTATAAAATTACCCCTTTGAACCCTTTCAAATACCATAGTTCCTATAATATGAATATACTTGTAAAGAAAAAACCATAATGTGGAGTAGAAGAAAAAAGGAAGGGCAGGAATAAATAGGAAATACAGAAAGATTAAGCAGAAACCCTCGGCAAGAACTCTTAGCATTTGTTGAGGTTAACAGAGATTCCCTTGTGAAGGAACATTTTGCAGAGTCTATAGATGAGGGCAGAAACAGAGAGCCTACTAAGAGAAAACTTGGAAAACTTTAGAACTAGGAACAGCAAACTTTATATGTTATTTTCACAAACATAAAAGCTCTTTTTTCTATCCTGCCTTCTGTTTTTTCCATTAGTATAGTACTAAAGCACCCCAACAATGTTTCTGCATCTATTTTCCATGCAAGTAGTAGTTTTCCATTTTCTCAGGGGGAAGCAAACAACTCTCTGAGCTCAAGGTAATGAAATTGAGAGACCATTAAGGCAAGATAAAAAAAAAGATGAGATTATAATCATAAAGTCCAAAAGCCAGAGTTGGGGAGATGAAATCAATGATGTGAATTAAGGAGCTTTATCCACAGGCTTTTATAAATGACAAGGCAATATTTTTCTACTTTAGAATGAAAGAATGATATGTGGAGTAGATGTGCAAATTATTCATGGGATCATAAGGACTTGAATGGGACTAGAAGAGATCATTTAGTCTAGACTTTTGGTATTGAGGAAAACAGAATCCTAAGACTTAACCTTGAATTATGAGCTCTGTAATCTTGGACAGGTCACTTAAATCTCTACACCACAGAAATGGAGAAATCATAGCATCTCAAAGTTGAAATGGAAATGACAAATTTCAGATGATTGAATATTACTATCACATCCCTTCCCACACTCCCCTGATATTGTTCTCTTCTTCATTTATCTTAGTTAAAATCTTCTCATCTTCTCTGGTCATCCTTCTCTAGATATACTATAGTTTTCAATGTCCTCCCTAAAATTTGGAGCCTAAAAACAAACATAATATTCCACAGAAGGTCTGACTAGGGTAGAATACAATAGGCAAAACAATATCTCAAATGGCATACTATGATTCTATTTGTGCAACTTCAAAGAACATTCATGGTTTTTTTGGTTGCCATGTCAGAGTTGGTCCTTCTCATACAAACTGCTTTTCTATCCATTCTCCTGTTTTTATTATAATTGGACAGTTGATTTTTGAACCTAAAAAGAGGACTTTCTACATATCATTATTATATTATTCTTTTTTTAGATTAAGATCATAAGATCATAGATTTGGAATTAGGAGAAACTTAGAGATCACCAGATACTAGTCATGAAATAGCATGGGAAAATACAAAGTACATAGGACTTAGTATAAGAGACTTGGGCTAAAATCTTTCCTTTAACACCAACTACCTGGGTGACCATGGCAATAATTCTTAACCTCTCTGAACCTCAGTTTTTTTTTCATCTGAAAAATGAAGATAATATCCACATGACATTTCTTATAGGGTTGTTGTGGGCATCAAATACAATAATGTTATAATGTACCTTTTAAACCATAAAATTCCAGGAAAAATGTCAGCAGCTGGCATTTGGACTATCATTTTTGTTTGCCAATATCTTATTGAATCCCAATTCTGTTATTCAACCTATCAGCTATTTTTCCCAAATGTGGACCATTTATGAATGTGATAAGCATGTATTCATGCTTAAATTATTATTTTAATCATTCTAGCTATTAATAAAATAAATGCATAATTAGGTTAATAAAATAACAAAATAAAACAAAGCAATTAAGTTATTCATTTTAAAAGTTATATAGCATAGGGCCAACAACAGAATACTGTGAAATCATATTAGAAACCTTCCTCCAGAATGACACTATTCCTTTAACACCCCACTTCAACCTCACCCTTAGACTAGAACAATAACCTACTGGTTGTTCTATCTGCCACAAGTCTCTCCCCTTCCAATCCATCTTCCACTCAACTGTCAAAGTGATCTTTAAGACCAAGTCATCCTCCCTTCCTCACTCAATAAACTTCAATGGCTCCTTATCACCCCTAGGTTTAAATATAAATATTCTGTTTGATAATCAATCCCTTATTATCACCCATTGTTCAAGTTTTCTTATATTTAACACCATACACCACCTGCCTCACACAACCATATAAACTCTACAACCCAGGGACACTGTCTGGTCTCTTTACTGTTTTTTGAACCAGACATTCTTCCCAATTCTAGGCATTTTCACTGGCTGTTCTTCATTTATGGAATGCTATCATTCTTTATTACCTCTTGAAATCTCTGATTTCCTGCTAATCTCAGTTAAAATCCCACCTTTCCTAATCTTTCTTAATCTTAGTCCCTTTGTTTGCAGATCATCTCCTCTTTTCCCTTTGGGTATCTTGTTTATACATAGTTTCTTGAAAGCTGTTTCCTTCATTAGACTGTGAAGTCCTTAAGATCAGGGACTCTCTTTTACCTTCCTTTGTACCTCCAATGCTTAGCACAAAGCCTGGTGCACAATAGGCATTTAATAAGTGTTTATTGACCGAATGACTGATATTCTTTTGGTGTAGTTGTCCAAACAATTCTGAATTCACCTTATTCTACAAGCATCCAAAGATATATAAGAGACTGTCAAGTATATTAGTGAAATCTCTCACATGGCTATTAGGAGAGCAAAACAAGATAAGAAATATATAAGAATTCTGAAATTTGGAGTTAAGATAATATTATTGTTAGCATGATGATGATGAGGATGAGGATGATGATGATGATGCGGATGATGATGATGATGAGGCAGCTATAATGGTATAGTAGATTCCAATCTCATTTGTAAAAAGGAAATAAAAATATCCAGAGTACCTACATTATAAAGTAATGATGACGCTTAAATGAAATCATGTGGGAAAAATCTTGGTGTATACAAATGACTATGATGTCTAATTCAGTTATGTTACTTACCAATCATATAATCTTGAGCAAGACCTGATAGTTTCCTGAGTCTTAGTTTCCTCTTCTGTAAAATGAGGATAATAATACCTGAACTACTTAACAATTTCAAATGCTATAAAGTGGTCCAATTGTGGATAAGGATAAAAGCTAAGGAGTCACTGGATTTAGTGTGAGGATCAAATAAGCTATACAAATTGTAATATGAATATATCATCATCACCATCATCATCACTTTGCATTCTATTTTGCTTTCTTTTCCATACTATTCATAATACGTTCTCCCTTCCTATTTACCTACTAATATATACAAAGAGGATAGGGAGTGTGTCATATTGTGTCACAAACACATAGCACATTGCCAATCCTATAAGATGAACAACTAACTCTTGTTAGTTGATCAATATAACCCTTCTTTTTTGTTTGTGTTTGTTTTGCAAAAGGCCTTTTCTGATTCCCTCATTATTAGTGCTTTCCTTATCCCCTTTAAACTACTTTGTATTTACTATATATGTATTTTGTGCTTATTTATCTATATATAAATTGTATTATTAAGGTTCTTGAAGCTAGGAAATGTTCTTTTCTTTTTATTGTCAGTGTCTCATACATAGTAAGTGTTTTAGTATTTTTTTGGCTAAGGTAATTGAGGTTAAGTGACTTGCCCAGGGTCACACAGCTAGGGAATGTTAAGTGTCTAAGACAAGATTTGAACTCAGGTCCTCCTAACTTCAGGACTGGTACTCTATCTACTGTGCCACCTAGCTGCCCCGTGTTTTAGTATTTATAAAGCTAGCTAGAGAATATTCAAATCAAGACTAAGTATAATGTATGTAAAAGCTTCATTGCAATGATATTTATTGTACCAAAGATAAAAAGATTTAATAATTTCTTCGCATTTAAGGGAAAAAATAATTCAACTAGGATTTGACATTGAGATGAAAGATTTTTTTTAACACAGTCTGGCACACTGTGCATTCTTCCTTACCTTAGTAAAAGCTCTATAACACAAGCCACACAATTCCACCAGGTAGGCCAATGTGAAGACAGCATTTTGAATGACAAAGCTGAGCAGTTTTGAAAATGGTTCCAGCAGACTCTGAAATGGGATATGGTTGAAGAAAATTCAATTGTTGATTCCTTCAACATAAAATAAAATCACAATCTTACAATGCTGCAATAAATCATAATTTTTAACTTGAAAGGTAGCTGGGGAGGCTACCTTTTGTAGTCAAAAAGATGTTCAGGCAAGAGCCTCCATGTTTATAATGCATCCTAGAAACAAAGCATTAGACATTCGAAATGCAGCTTCATCCAGTGGTTGAAAGTACAACAATCTATCACTGCTATTGCTTAGAAGAAATCCAATTCTTTTCTATGACATCATTTCTAAACCCACCCTCAAAAATGACAGGCAGCATGGCTCAACTGGAAAAACTCTGAATCAAAGAACTGAATTTACTAGAATAAAAGAATGAAAAAGGAATGTCTGCCACCTTGTGTTGAATTGCGTTTCTTCATAAATACACATGTACATATACAAATATATGGACATATACACTCAACCTATGTGCCTAATATTATGTACAAGACATTATGCTAAACACCAAGGACATAAAATTAAAAACAAAACAGTTCTTGACCTCAAGGAGCTCATTCTCTTGGAGATACAAGGGGATGAAGCACTCAAGATATAACCAAATATATAAATATAAAGTATATACAAAATAATATAAAGTCATTTCAAGAGGGAGGATACTCACATTTATTAAATATCTACTCATTACCAAGCTTGGTAAGGATGAAAAATGACAGTTCTTATGCCAAATTTGAGGTCATAATGCATATATATATATGCATATATACATATGTATGATGCAAGTTAGAATGTGACAAATACAAAGGAAGGATTTACACAAAGCCCAAAAAGAAAGAAAACTCAAAATGGAGAGATCATTTTCAGCAACAGGGCTTAGGGAAAATTTCATGCCTAAGGTAGATCATGAAAAAAGATAGGGATTTCAAAAGATAGAGAAATAGAATTAATATAGGATAGAAAATAACCTCTTCAGGTTATGAAGGCAGAACAGGGTAAACCACAATACAACATTTATTTATTGTCTACTATGTACAAGACATTGTACTAGGCCCTAAACCCCCCCAAAAAAAATTTCCTCATCCAGGAATTCCCTGTACCAAGGAAATCAGAGATCCAGTCCTTATCCCTAACTTTAAATACCAAGCTATACTGCTTTATTTTGCTTTGCTTTGTTTTGTTTTGTTTTGTTTTGTTTTGTTTTTGGCAATGGAGAATCACTGAAGGTTTTTGAATAGGGGAGTGAACAGAGAGGTCAGATCTGTGTACTGAATGTGTGATAGATGTGTGAAGCAAGGATTAGAGAAGGGAAAAATTGAAAGCAGACTGACTTATTTAGAAGCCTGTTGTATAGCTCAGACCAAAGGTGATAAAGGCCTGAGTTAAAAGCATGAGTTAAAGGTGGGAGAAACTACTATTGTAGACAAGAAGACAAGGCAACTAACTGGATATCAAAAAAAGAGGAAGAGACAAGCTATGTGGTATAAAGGAAATAACGTGAGACCTGGAGTCAGAAAACTTAGGTTCTAGTCTTGGTTCTTTCAACTACTAGCTAAAATTACCTGAGAGATATCACACATCCTCTTTGAGCTTCAGTTTCTCCTTCTATAAAATGAGGATAATAATATTATCTATCTCAAAAATCTGTAGTAAGGGTCAACAAGTTAATTATGTAAAGAAGCTTTAAAAATTGTACTTTACAGAATTATATATGTGTATGTATGTATATGCATATATGTATGTATTAACTCTTATTTGTTTCTTAATGACAGGGGTTTTAAATGTCATCTCCCCAGACAGATAGGAAACTTCTTGTAGAAAGGGAATAAATACTTCTTTGTATCCCCGCATCACATAACATAGTAGTTTTGGTATGGTAAGTACTCAATAAATATTTATTGATCAAAGGATATACTTCAGTGTTGTTACTTACTCTGAGACAGTTAAGGAGTTTATCTTTATGAGTCTGCTCAAAAACTTTAGATTCCAGAACTGCTTTACTTTATTTTGTATTGATCTCAAAATATTTCCAAATATGACTCATCCTTACAACAAGCATACAAAATCTACATAATCAATGAACTTCAGAGAAGATGAAATCTTAGAGATCATATCATTTAAGTGGATTTAAGCAAGGAACTTCTCTATAATATTCAGTCTCCAAATGGAACTTTTACTAGTGAGGAACCTACCACCTCCCAAAATAATCTGTTACACTTTTGGATAATTCTAATTATTGGGAAATTCATTTTTTCTTTTAAGCCAGAACTAGTCTTTCTTCAATTTCCATAAATTTACCATATGGGATAAACAAAACAACTTCCCTCTTCCAGATGACAAATCTTCAGATACTTAAAGATTATTTTTATGTTCCTACAAGCAAAGTAGTATAGTGGCATGCAAAGGTGTCAGAATTGAAGTTTTACATGCTTCCCTTCATAGGAACCAGGTTAAAATGTAACTGGGAAACATTTAATATAATAAATGAAAATATAATAAAACAGAAATAATGTTAATTTGTGGTTTTCTAAGTCAAATGCAGCCCACAGGGAAACATCTCTACTTGAGTTTGACATCCTGGGTAAAGAGGAAAGAGCTCTGAATTTAGAGACCAAGACCCTGAATTCAAGATCCCACCTCCTCCATGACCCTAGGCAAGTCACTCTCTTTGTTTCCTCATCTGCAAAATAAGGAGCTTGGACTGAGTGGCCCCTAAGAACGGATCTCAATTACATGAAACTTTTGAAATGAGCAACATGCTGCCTATCCCTCCCATCTTTATGTCTTTCTCAAATCCAAAATAGTCATGGACTGAAATAACATTATAGATAGATCTAAGTCATAACTGAGATACAACAAATCATTTCACAGGCCTAAACTCTGCCATACACCATCATGACACTACACTCCAAGTTGGGAAGAAACAAGAGGGTTTAAAAGAGACTTTTAATGAACAATTACTACTGATGTACAATGGCCCCATATTGGTTTTCTAACATAAAAAAATAATATTTAGATAAAGTTACATCATACATTTGAGAAGAAAGCACAATGGACTTTCTGTTAGAAAAAGTGACTTTGAAGAAGAAGCACCCATGTGACCTTGACTTAACTACTTCAAACTTGTCTCCTTATCTGTGAAACTGGACAATAATGCTAACACTGCTTAACCCCACAGAGTTCTGAGGACCATGTGAGATAATGGAAGCAAAAGTGTTTCGTAAATTGGAAAGCATGATAAAAATGTGAACAATCATTATTTTTATGATTATTATCATTATTAAGAACATACCCTTGTAGCACTGGTGGTAGGTATCTTCAGGAGGCAGATCATTATTCTCAAACTGGAATCTAAAGAACACTGACCAAAAATGAAAGAAGGGCAAAATCAATACCTTTTTGGCCTGTTTTGTTCTAGTACTTCCATGAGCATTCATTTTATTTTTTTAAAATTTAAAGTGTTATTGATATCATTTGTTTTTATACCACAGTTTTTTTCCAACACTTTCCTCATAAAATTCCATACCCACAATCTCCTATCTTTTTTTTCAGACAAAAGGAAACATGCTTTATCCTTTATTCTCTGTGACTAAAATTGGTCCTTTTAAGCATTAATTTTAGCTTAAGAGAAATTTGACCTATAGTTCTTCCATTATTGCCATCTGACCATCCATTTAAATAATAATTATTTGATTTTTAAAAAATCATACAATATCCTAGCTCCTGAACAGTTTGTTACTTTTAACAAGTAATAGATCTACTGTAGAAAAAATGACTTGAATGAATTGGTCATTTAGCTTTGATATAGTCCAAAGCCAGAAATAAATTTATATGCTAAATTTACATTATAGCCTAATAGGTGTAAAATGTGCCATTTTGAAGAAAAATGCTAACCTAATTCAGTGGAGGCTTTCTCCCATAATTAGAGAACCACTATGGGCTTAGACACATAAACAGAATAAATAATCTTCAGCTTCAAAGAATAGTTCAGTTGCATTTGCTCCCTTTCATAGTCATCAAAGCTAAGTTTAATGAAAGACAGAATTTTAAAATCATGCCTCACTAATAAATCTACTAGCATCTTTGAGGAAATAAACATATGGATGTGGGCTAGCCAAGGAATATCAAATAGGCATTCCAAAAGGTTTGAAACCTTTAAAAAAAACAACAATAACAACACTGAGTTAACAAGGGATTAGATAAATAGCCAAGTATTTTGTCAAGAATGGGGAAGTAATTTATATGGCATTTGTAAAAACAATTTTTTACCTCTATATATAAACAATACTTTATTATCTTCTAGCTACCAATGTTAAGCTAATGTAGCTAAGGCATGAGAAAATTTTTTTATGAAACATCTTTTTGTGTGTGGAAATAAAGGATAATATGCTGTCAGCAACAATGAGGTGGAAGGTTTCAGTATAGTGCTTTTAACCTTCTGTTTTTACTAAAGTTCAAAAACTCACACAGATCAAAAGTACGTTCATTTGGGATGAACTGTTTTGTTTCTTATCTTTCAATCCAGAGTTAATTTGACCATTGCCTCTTTGTACATCCTTTTTCAAGATCCTAAACTGTCCCCTCAATTAAGAATTATGGCAGTGTCTTTCCAACTAGCTGTAATGTCCCTGCAATTATATGCTTCTTTGTCTCCCTGAAGACTAGTAGGCAGATGGAGTTCAGAATCTATGTTGTCTTGGTGGTGAAGGGCAGAAAAAGGCAATTGAACAGCTCATTTGGGTGAGGTAGATATTTTTTATTCTACTTAGCTTTATCCAAACCAGTCTTTAATTGATTTAAATGCCCCTAAATGGTCCCCTGCAACATCATCCATACATCTATATATCTAGCAGATGGATTAATAGCACTGTTAGTATTATCTGCATGATAATTATGGAGTACAATTGAAAGAGCACCATATCTAGAATCAAAGGAGGTCTTATCATCCTAGGTCTAGTTCTTTATACCCAGTATGATTTTGAATAATTACTTCCCCATCAAGTCCTCAGTATTCTCGTGTACAAAAAAAGGACAAGATAATCTTTAAGGTTCTTTTTCGTTCTAAGTCCTATAGTGTTATGAAATGGAACTAGATGTCTGTCCTACATAAAGGAGAGTCAATAACTTACATGAATTCCAACAGAACTTCAAAGTATTTTATTTCACAAACTAAAATGTCATTACATTTTAGTTTACAGAAACTAAAAGAATTTCACATTCAGAGGAACAAATAAAGATCTACAATTATACATACTTCAATACTGCAACACTTCTATAAAGGAGTCTTTGAGATTTACCTTGGCCAACCTAACAATGAACCTCTCCAGACTTAGACTAATCCATAAACAAGATAGGCCATACATCACCAGCTCTGTATTCCTCTATAGTTTAATAGAGCTCATTAGATCTTGTATTTTACTAACACAACTTTGGAGAACCTAAGTTACCTCTATAAAAATGATGAAGTGTTTAAATTCCCTCAATTTTAAAAAGAGGATACTTAAAGCACCTATCTCAAAGGATTAATGTAAGGATCAAATTAGATATAGGTAAAACATTTGCAAAGCTTAAAGTGCTTTATTTAATGTGAATTATTATTACAGTGTGGTTGACAAATAATCAATGTAGTATAGGAAAATAGTATGAGTGAAAAAGAAAATTCAGCTAAGTTATTGACTTGCCCTCGTATTCAAAGATGAAGCTACTAAACTCCAGGCCCATCGTTTTCACAAGAGCTGTCTTGCCTGTACCTGCCTTTTAAGCAGCCATCCCTCAGTGCTTCAGGTACCCACTTGGACCACCTCCACCTCCATAAGGGATTATTTTGCCTCAAGTAGGGCTCCTTCCTCACTCTCATCTTCCTTTTCTTTCCTTTCCAGCCACAAAACAGACTATTACTTAATAGACACTCAATAGTCCACTCAAGGCCAAATCTCTAGGAACAATGGTAACCTAACTAAATTCATCACTCAATGATTAACATGCTTCTACACTATCATACCTTTCCTAATTCAGTTATTTTGAATGCCAGTGTTCAAATCTCATTCTCCATTCCCCCACTGCCTACTCTGTTAATTCACATCTCACTCAGCACAACCTTTCCCCTCCCCCAATGTCCAATGTAAAATTACTCAACCTTTCTACTGTTCTCTCTGGAATACCTATTCCATAGGTAACAGTTTTCTTCATAAACCTTTTTCTCTCTCACTCTTGCATTTTCTGAGACCTAGCTTCTTCTTGCTCCTAATGACACATTTTCCATGTCTACTTTTTCTAGCATTGGCTATACATTCATCATACTTCCTAACTTACCAATCATGGTGGGGAGTATTCCTTGCTATATTCCTTGCTCTCCAATACCACTTCCAAGTTCTCCCTCTACCACCATCAGTAACATGGTCATTCAATCCATATTTATCACTCAATCAAGATCCTGGTGGCTATTGTCTACAAACTTCTACAATACTCCTACACTCCTTAGGATCCTTCTAGAAATACTTTCTTTTTGAAGTTTATTATTTGACTTAAGAGTTTCTTATCTAACTCCTCCCTTCATAATACAGGACTTAAACATACATAACAATTCTTTCTCAAATACCCTCCTATACTAACTAATTTCTTATGACTTGCTGCTCCACAGCAGTACATAAAATTCATATTCTTGATATTGATATCACTCACAAATATTTCAGATCTTCATTCATGAAATCTGAAATGTCTTTATCTGAGGATCTGTTGTCATTACATCTTTCCCTCTGTCTTGCAACTCCAAACCTTGTTCTTTATTCTCACAAAGACTTGTAATTTGGCTACCCCCCCAGTTCTGTTCCAGGTCATCATACCTGCACTAGCTATACTCTCTTCCCTTCCCCATCTTTACTCCTTGGTGAACCAGTTCAACTCTAGCCATTCTCTTCTCTCAAGTACTTCAAGATTCTACTGAAAATAGTCCCTGGTGAAACTTAACCTTGAATTACTCCCACCATCTATTACTTTCATTTCTTTTATATATTGCTGAATGAAGCTAGAGAAAATCACAAATCTATGTTGACTGGGTCTACCATAAATTATGTTATATTATCTCAACTAGGCCATCATTATAACAAGGTATTTTTTTACTCCTCCTTCCCATAGTTCCCTCTCCCCCAACCTTCTAAGCTGAGAACCTGGCCTCATATTTCACTAAAAATATTGAAGTTATTCACTTAGAGTTCTCTCTTCTTTCTTCTTCATCTTATATCATTCAGATGCCTTTGGTCATTATCTCCTCCTTTATTTTTGTCTCACAAAAGGGCCCTCCTCCTTGTCAAGAATAGACACCCCTCTACATGCACATTTGATCCCATTCTATATGCCTTCACAGTAGGCTACACCTTCTATCATCCTCAATCTCTTACTTATCTTCAATCTCTATCTACTGACTCTTTCCCCACTACTTACAAACACACCCATGTTTTCCTCATCCTCAAAAACTCTCTTTTGAACAATTCATCCCCATTAGCCATCTTCCTACAGTTCTTCTTCCTTTCCTAGATAAACTTGAGAAAACTGTCTACAATAAGTATGCCTATTTCCTTTTCTCTCATTCTTAACTCCCCAAAGTCTGACTTCCTACCTTGTCATTCCACTAAAACTTCTCTCTCCAAAGTTAAAAATTATTTCTTAAGTGTCATAACTAATGGCTTTTTCTCAATCTCCTATCTTGGGCTCTCTCTGCACTGACAAAATTACCCTCTTCTTGATACTCTCTTCTCTAGGATTTTGTGATGCCTCTCCTAGCATCTCCTACTTGACAGATTGCACCTTTTCAGTTTCCTCTGCATTAGATCCTCATCCAGGTCACCCCTACTACCATAGGTATCCCCCAAAGTTTTTCCCTGGATCTTTACATCTCCTTCTGTATTATTTTTGCTGATGTCAATTCCTGCGTATTCAATTATCATCACTATGCAGATGATTCTTAAATATATTGATTGATTTGATTGATGTCTTTCCTGATCTCCAGTCTCACATTTCCAACAGCCTTTTGGACATCTTCAACTGGTTGTCTCATGGATATTTTAAATTCAGCATGTCTAAAACTTAATTCATTATCTTTTCCCTCAAACTTTCCCCTCTTTTTATCCTCCTTATAATTGTCAAGGGTACCACCATCCTCTCAATAATTTAGGCTTACAACCAAAGTATCATCCTTGTTTCCTTACTCTCTCTTGCCCCTTCTATTCAAGCAGTTATCAATTCATGTCACTTCATAACATTTCCTCTATGTGCTTAGACTTGATATCTGAGGTTCTTTCCAATTCTTACATTTTATTATTTTATGTTTGCATTTCATAAAGGATAATGAGAACCTTTATGAGAATTTTGTTTGAGAGTTCCAATTTTCTATTCATACCGTCATGGTCTCATAGACATAGAGCAGAAGGAAGCCTTAGAGGTAATCAAATTCAAACTCCTCATTTTACAGATGAGGAAAATGAGACTCAGAGAGGTTAAGTGATTTACACAAAGCTACACAAATAATACTATGAGAATCAGTATTTGTACCAAGTTTTTTCCTGACTTCAAATTTTATATGTATCTATACTATGTTATATGTTACCTTTCCTCTTCCAATTAAAGCTATGAGAGAAGTAGGGCAGAGAGGATGGTCAAAAAAGATATCATTTGTTCTAACTTGATAAACAAATGATCAAACACTTTTATGGTTATTATCCTAGCTTCCCCATGCTCACAAGGCCACAAATACAACACAGGAAAGAAACTAGTCATCTAGTACAAGCCTCTTGTTTTTAGACGAAGAAACAGAGGCATAGTGTGGCTTGTTCAATTTCATACAGGCACAAAAAGAAAGAGAAAGAGTTAGGTCTTCTGACTCCAAATTCAACACATTTTCAAATGCAACATGCAGCTTCTTTAGAAAACAATCACTATTCTTTCTAATAACAGCTATTGTAATAAATCTCTTAACAAGCACAACCTAAAGACTGTGGCTTCTTAAAACTCTTTCTATTCATGACACCCATTCATCTGAGAAATTTTTACATGAGCTGGGTATATAGGAATATAATAGGTATACAGATCAAACATTTACTGCTAATAAATAATAAAGAAATTTATTTTAAATTAAAAAATAATTTTACAATTTATTAAAGATGAAAGCAAATTTGCATACTAATTAGATGTGCTTATTTATTTTTACATAAAGAATTAAATCTTAGTGGGCATATTTGATATTTTTTATTGTCACCAAATTTTTCATGACTTCCACAATCGTTTTATATGACTGACCCCATATGGAATTACAGCCCAAACAGCAGTTTAAGAAGCACTGCGATAGACAGACATTCCTTTGCTTATTAACTCTTAAGAAAACCGAAATAGATTATTTTCACCTTATAAGCTTGGGGAAAGTGTGAATAATCATTTTCTCTGCTTCCTGCCAAATAGGAATTTTTATTTGGAACCTTCCAAGACACTAACATTTTAATAATAAAGTCTTTATTTCTTGAGTTTGGAGTTTCTTAAGACTTGACCAATTCACCCAAGTGGAATGAATGCCTTGGAGAGTCTTAAGGAAATTCTAACTAATAGCAAACTATTAAAAAGAAACCTAATCAATCACTTCATACCTTTAGAGGTAAAACACAAGGCAGTTTAGTAAAGAAAGTCTGAAACTGGTTACTGATGGTAGTCCAGAGGTTGCTTGGAGAATCCATTGGCAAAGCTTCCATAAAGGTGGCAATGTTTTCTAAGCAGCGTAACATGGCACCTCCTGCTGGCAAATTCTTTTTGTTATTCAAACCCTAGAAAATACAAAAGTTAGACTCTGAGCTTCTGAAAGGTCAGAAATGCATACATTTTATTATATGCTTTAAAACTATTCTTTTAAACCACCTATTACTATTATTATACTATTATATACTATTATTAAACCACAATTACTAACTTACTTTAATATTTCAAGGACCCATCATTTTATCAGTATGGGTTCTACTACCAACACAAACTGTAATCCCTCTGATGCTTGGTAGACTGTTTTCATGACTTGCTGTGACAAAAATGACTTATTACCTGGTGGCTAACCTTCTAGTGATAGCTTCATTCCACTTAGTGAAGCTAACTCCTAAATAATTGACATAAGATATTTATCTAAAGGCTTCTTTCTTGGTAAAGAGCTTGTGCTTGTGCTCCAATGGCATGACCTTTGAGAATTCAAAATCACTTCCCTAGTGTGATGTCAGAGAACTTTAGTCAAATACAAAATCACTCAAAGTCAGGGAAAGAAAATGAGAGAAAAGTAAACAGAAACAAAAAAGAGAGACCCAAGGTATGTCTATTCATTCAGCAGACACTTATTAAGCACTTACTCTGAGCAAGGATTTTTTGCCAGGCATTTGAAGAATAAAATATAGTTCTTGTCCCCAAAGAATTATGGGGGGATTTCAGAGGCAGGAAGAAAATAAGTCTGCTGCGAAACAAATCTCCGCTGATAATCAACAAATCCAAGTTCCCTATGTTTTAGATCAGCTATAGAATATGGGTGTCTTTATCTATCCACCGAGGCTTTTCACCCTGTTTCTACATTAGACTGCATGCATTTTCTAGCACTGCCTCTGGACAGAAGTTGTAAAGGCCCAGAGTATGAAGGTAGTTGCTGCTAAGTCTTAAGAAGGCTGTGGAAAGAGTAACAAGATCTTGAATATATACATACTCATTCCAATTTCTAATGTCTATGTTCAAGTGCTCAGAAAACATTTTAAGGCCTTATATAACTTCTAGGGATTATCATAAGCTTTACACTTCCATGGAGCCTTTTTTGAGAAAAAAAAATAACAGGAACTTCCAGGTTATATAAGCAATAAGATGTAAGACATTTTCTCTGAACTCCACGATCTCTTAAACTCCCCAAAACAGAAATTGTGTGCCAAAGATAAAGCAACTTTAACACTGTCCAATGTTTAAATTACAGCAAATCCAAAATAAAGTTTAAAAAAAAACCAGAACTGACACTCATTGACTCTGAGATCACTCAGAATCTTTTCCTCATCTCCCACACTACTGACAATAAGGCTGTAATAGAGACCCAAAGACCCAACAGAAGCTTACAACAAAATTCATTCTTACACACTAAACTATTCCCCCACCCCCCCGCTTTTTTCCAGTACTGTATAGAGCTTCTGTGTCCAAGTGCAAAAATTTGCTCTTGGCTCAACAGGCAGTTTAGTCATAGCCTTTCAGGAGTAAAAGCCTGTTGAGAACTATAATCTAGAAGCACCAGTGCAGCAAAGCTCCAAACTGCTAATGCCAGAGAAATGAGAAGCAGAGGGAATGGGACAATACCAGTATAGGACACTGTGCATGTGGGAGGAAAAACACAGCATCCAGCTGGGGCCAGTTCTGAGCATCCAAAAGTCAATTGAAGCAGAGAAAGAAGAAATCCAAATAGAAGAGGGATTAGTTGTTGATGGAAAGGTTCTATAGCTGCTTCTTTCAGCAGATGATTTTGTGTTGATTACATTGAGTATTAGAACACTAGCAGGCCTCTTCAGTGTGATATTCAATCATTCAAACAAATCTGTCCTACCCATTTCTGTAAACAAAACCAAATGGATGAAGAACATATTTTGTATTGATGATCCTTGTACTCAATAGACAACTACTGAAACAGTTGCTGATGAAATCATGGATCTATTCAAATAGTATACCTTGAATTAATATGCATCGTAATCTATAAATAGTCATTTTAGTTATTTGGATCTCAGGGCTAATAAGTCATGGGTTTTAACCCTTGTTCCAATTACTTTTGTTCTATCCCATAAACTCTTTAAATCTCTGACTCAGCAAAAAGTGGCAGCAATCCAAATGGGTCCAAAGAGAGTATTCTGAACATAAATTTACATCAACTTTTCCCATCCTTGCATTTGGGCTCCTCTTCTTCAGAAGATTCCCTAAGCCTTGAACTCTGAGCAACTAACCTACCCACTTGAAACAGTTCCTTCAATATCAGCATCCTATAGGAAATGGACTGGTACTAATACAATATATTTTTAAAAAGAGGAAAGACAATTTTAAAAAAAGAAATCAACAAGCCTGGCCTTTAGATTATTCCTTATCTCCTTGTCTCTAGTTTTGGGTCTTTCTGCTATTGGTAAGGATCACCTTTCCTCCCAGATCAAGGATTTCCTTAATTACTGAAAGGTGCAGATAATGCTCTAGGCACTGAAGCTAGTCATCTCATAAATATGTATCTTTGGTCATAAAAGACACTGGTAAGAGAGTGGATGATTCAGTATACTAGTATGAAAAAAAGTGGAGGAATATAGACATATGTTAAAATAAGTATAAATAGTTTCAACTTTGAATATTAAGGGTAACAGTTTGACTATCCTTACCAGATTCGTATATTACCAGACAGAAGGAACTTATAGATCACTTAAGCCCATGAGATATGAATCCACTCTCCAATATACCTGAAGACTGATTATAGTTCAAACATAACCAGTGACATTTCATAAGGTGGTGCAATCCATTCATATAGAACTCTGATTATTAGAAAATTATTCCTTATATTGGACTGAAATTGCTCACTTTACTCTGGATCATTTTCCTCAAGTCTTCCCTTGGAGCCATACTGAATAAATCTATTCCCTATTTCTTATGACAGCTCTTCAGATGCTAGAAGGTGGCCAATATGTATCCCCTAAATTAATTAAACAGGAAGAGGAAAACTCAATCAATGTAATATTATTCTACTTTTTGAATCTTTTTCTGGTTACAGCCTACCTTTCCAAGTCAATGAATAGAATGATGAACTTGAATTCAAAAAGACCTGAATGTAACTCTTGCCTCAGACATTTAATATCTGTGAAACCCTGGGCATATCATTTAATTTCTCAATCTCAGTTCCTCTCTATATAAAATGGGGACAAGAATAATCTGGCTATGTCTTTTATTGCTTTCACCAGAGACACCCCTTGAGATTAGAGCCAAAATAGAATTATTCATTAGGAATCTGAGGTAATGCTAAGCCTAGAACACTGGGAAGCCTCATTCTTCTATTAAGGAGATAGGCAACTTCAGAGCAAAGAACTCAAGCCAAACTTTAAAGGCAAGTTTAGAATGGTAATAAAGACTGCCAGTTCCTATAGCCTCAGCTTACTGATGCTCTCATGAAACTTTTTCTGATTCCTCTAGCTAGAAGAGAGTCTTCCTTTCTTCATTTGTTCATATCTTTCTGATTTCTCTTTCTACTTTTCTAACTCTAAAATGTGTTACATTAGTTAGCATAAATATCAAATATGAATAAAAAAGCATAGGAACAAACTTGGCTTTTGTTTTTGTTGTTGTTTGTTTGTTTTATATCCAAAATAGAGTCTTGAACATAGTATTTATCAAGTTCTAAGATGTTCTATAAGTGGGCTATACTCTTAACAGCAGTTCCCTAAATTCATCTTCAGGTACCAAATATGAGCCAGAGACTCCAAAAAGCTCCATTGTGTGAGAGAATACACTGTTATAAGGGTTTCCAAATATTTTAAGAAAAAGGAAATTGATTTTTTCATGTACCAGTATTTTCAAATTGCTCCTTCTGATCTACAATTTAAATTAAGATTTCAATTGTCTTTCTAGAAAACCTACCTCCAGTAGTTGACTAAGAGCAGCAATGGAACTAAGTTCATTGAAGTCCATGAGAGATGTAGCTAAGGTTCTTAAAAAGCTCCCATCTAGAAAGACAGCAATCCAAGTTAGTAGGGTTTCAGATCTGAATGACTGGTCACATATTAAACGTCTGAAGAATTACCTTTTATACTGCTCTGGAACAGCTGTGGGAATATCCCATTGGGTGCTAGTTGATGGAAGATACAGCGAAGAAACTGCTTTGCCACCCCTGCAGCATTACCTGGGATCATCATGCTAGGATGAGTGAAGGAGAAAAATCACAAGATATCAAGAAAATTTTTCTCATTCCTCCAAATTCCAAGAAATAAGTTTGCATCACGATTCACACTAATTCTCTTCTTGCAATTCATGCTAGATAAAGTGAATATGGTCATTACCTAACCCCAGTAATAGTGAAAATTTAGAATCACAGAAATATAGAAGCATGCTATGCTTGAGCTAGAAGCAACTTTAAATTTTTGAGGCCTGGTGTCCTAACTCTGAGGCATATAATCCTTCCATTCTATTACATTGCTTCATAACCAGAAGAAAGTCAACAGATATATTCTAATAGACCTTCTAACTCTTATAAGTTTCATCACCAGAATAATCTCTAAAGTTTATTCCAGAGCTAACAAATGTTTATGGATCTGAACTAAATCTATTTTGTTCAAATGAAAAAATTCTTTAAAAAATACTTGTTCCCATCTCTTAAAGAAGAAATCAATGAATTTCTCTTCAAAAGGTGTTCTCTTTAGGCATTAAAGATTAAATTATTTTTAATTCAAGTATTTCAGAGCACATCAGAAAGAAAAAAAGGAAGAAACAAAGAAAGAAAGAAGGAAGAAAGGAAGGAAAGAAGGAAGGAAGGAAGGAACAGAGGAAGGAAGGAAGGAAACAAGGAAAGAAGGAAGGAAGGAAGGAAGGAAGGAAAGGAAGGAAGGAAGGAAGGAATGGAAGGAGAGAGGGAAGGAGGGAGAGAGGGAGGGAGCCATATGAACATCTCTGAACTTATCTAGGCTAAATCCTTGGATGCCAGAAATATCACCAGATTTGCACTCAAAGCCATTTTTTTTTGCTGAGGCAACTGGGGTTAAGTGACTTGCCCAGAGTCACAGAAAAGGTGAACTTTTAAGGTCACCTCCACACCGCAGGTAAAACTTTTCTGAAAACTCAACTCAGATATTGGAAGAAAGAGGAGTCCCTAAAATGTTGGATTCAAAAATTTACACAAATACTAACATCCTGAAAGAATTACTATAATCTTACATGTTTTATATTCTGAATTGTAGTGATACTACTGGAGTAATAGGAAGAATTATAATCATGATTCTCTCATAACTATTCAACAAAGATCTAGAAAATGCACCAAAATAGCTAGTATTTATCATGTATCAGATACTGTACAAAGTGCTTTACAAATATTAACTTATTTGATTCCTTCAACAACTCTGGGAGGTAAGTGCTATTATTAGCCCTATTTTACAGTTGAGGGAATGGAGATAGGCAGAGGTTAAGTGACTTGACCAAGGTCACAGAGCTAGTAAGCGTCTGAGGTTAAATTTGAACTTGTCTTTCTGACTCCAGGGCAACTAGGTGGCACCAGTGGATAAAATGTTAGGCCATGGGTCAAAAAGACTCATATTAATGAGATCAAATCTAGTCTCAGACACTGGCTACGTGACTCGGGGCAAGTTACTGAGTCCTCTTTGACTCAGTTTCCTCATCTGTAAAATGAATTGGAGAAGGAAATGTCAAATCACTTGAATTGGGATCATAAAGAGTCAGACACAACTGAAAAAAATTTTTTTAACTTCCTGACTCCAGGCCCAGAACTCTATTCACTTTGTCACTCCAGGGCTTTATATCACAAGTGCTGATCAGGAAATGTAAGAAAAAATTACAGTAAATCATAATTATAGCCCAGGTGAACATAAGAAGACAGAGTGAGATACTGGGTATAGAATTCTAGCAAAGAACAGTAATGCAGGACATTCCAACTCAGGGACTGAACAAAGGTGGGCACAGATTACAATGCAACAGATCTGGCACAGAGGGGTCTGACCTTGTGCAGGAAGCAGGAATAGTGATCAACTAGAAACTATCATTTACTACCCAGTGGTAGGTAATTCAGTACAGATTAAGGAAGGAATCTAGGGATGTGGTGGTCTAGTGTAATGAATAGTCTTGGTCAAGGGCCTTAGGCTGCACACTGAATAAGGAGCAAATATAAAAGCAAGCAGTAATGTGGTTAACAGAGAAAGCCTGAAGTACAATTAAGACTATAATACTCCTCCCCCCTCCCCCATGCCTCATGGTGTCTTAATACTTGTTATAGCTAACTCTTTTAGGATGCTAAATCCTTTTTAGGGTTAGCATGACAATCAATGGTATAATCTCTTTCCCTTGCTAACCCCTTTTTGGGGTTAGTCTGATAAACTCCTTTATGGATTTAGCCTGCTAGTTAATGGCCTACTGGCATATATTCCCTTTCTTCGAATTAATTGTGAGTTCCACTGGGGAACTTGTCTTTTCCATTGGTAGTTGTTAAAACCCCTTTTCTGGCTAACTATAATCTTTCTATTGCTCTCCTGAATCTATTTCATATTTACCACTCCTAGTGACTATTTTACCTCTTCATTTGTCCATAATCTCTTCTTTTAGCAAAGAGAACACCATTGTGAATTCTTCAAATGTTCTTTGCACCTTGTGCCTCATTTTTCAAACTAGGAATTGCTATCCCAACCCAAGCAGCAGCATCTGTGTAGCTCTGAACCCAACCCTGATCCTAATACAAATAATAGGAAGTAAGACTGGAAAATGACCAAACAAAACAAGAATACCATCATAAAGAGGAAATATCATGACAAGAAACTCAATCCCTAAACCCTTAAAAAGAGAATAACCCCACAGGATCTACAAGAAAAACACAGATTAGGTACATGTTCAATTAAAATTCCTACAAAAGATGAAGCAAGAGTTTTTTAAGAACTAAAAATAATTTTATAAATATGGAGGGCTAGAAAAGTTGAAATCCAGATTAGCAAAGCAGAAGATTGAGCAATCTTTATAGGTTCCTCTAAAAGATTAAAACTTATTTATAAAGAAAAGAATGAAATATTAGACTTTCAAGTCAAGACTCTTAGCGAAGATCTATCTGAATCTCAGAAAAGTTGTGAAGACTTTAAAGAGAGACTAAGGCATGAAGAATCTCTCCATGAAATTTCTAACCATTTGGTAGTCTTTGTTTAAAATGTTCTCAACATGAAGCTGTCCTCGCTCAAATCCATACCAATGCTCATGTGCAGATAACTGAAAGAATGACCAAGTAAAGAGATGAATTAATGTCTGTACTAATTACAATAAGGAAGACTTTGTCAGAGATGCAGCAAATGGAATTCAGTACCTATGAGCAAGTGAAACATGCTGTTGGGAATGAAGAAGAAGCCAGCTTTGAAAAAAAAGTTTAATTCAATGTGAACTGTTAAAGACTGAACTGGATAGAGAGAAAAGTTGATTTGAAAAGGAACTTTTAGTCAAGCAAGAAAAACAATTCAATGAAAAAGAAGTCTTGAAACAAGAGATGAAAAAAACAGGAAGATGTGGGAGCAATGATGTTCAACCTATCTCAGAATATAGTTCAACTAGAAGCCCAAGTGGAGAAAGTTACAAGAGAGAAGCTCTCAATAGCTAATCAGTTAGAAGAAGCTCAAGATAACTGGTTTATCATGATGTGGATCTCACAGAATTGTGTGGAGAAATGTACTATCAGTTGAAAAAAACAAAATTGAAGAGGGAGGAGGCAGAAAAGGAGCACAGAGAATACAGAATAAAAATTCTAAGGGAACTTGAAATTAAAAACCAGAAACTTATGGCCAGACTGTTCTTCCCATCAACCCTTTTGTATCTCTTCAGTTACAAAGTTCCCATCAACTTCATTGGAGGTTTACGGTACCAAAAAGATTTTTGACAGGGAAATGAGAAATATACACTTTCTTTCTAAATTAAGGTTTAACTTTATGTTTGTATACCACCTGTCCTAGTTCATCTTTGTTTGGGCCCTGATTGTTTCAGAGTGAATGTAAATAGCAGTTGTTTCTGTTTGGGTCAGAAATCCTGAGGGTCTGCCTCTCTCATACTGAATTTCTTTGGACTTTGTAAAAAGGTCTCCCTTTGCCTCATTTCTTTATTACCTAGACTTAACCACTGAAGAGGTTGCTACAATCAAATTGAGATCTGTTAAAGACCTTAGTTTAAAAGGGCAAAGATTTCCCACTGCATCCAGGACCATCTCCCGTCATCCTGATCTATGTCTTGCTACTAGACCCAGATAGATGTAAAGGAGAATATGAGGCTGGGGACTTTGCACAGCCCTTCCTCATTTCAATCCAAATTCACTTGCATGTCATTTCATCACCTCTCAGATGTCATGGCATTGCCTCCCAAATATCATGATCATCTTTGAGAACAAAGGACAAACAACAACAAATGGGTATATGATACACATGTTCCCTGAGAACCCTACCATTATCAGAGGTCATAAAATTATTCAAATTCAAATAAGACAGAAGACCTGCAAATGGGCTTTTTAAAGTTTTGATAATCTTAAAGGAAGAAAGGAAATAAAAGGGAAAGAAATATACCAGAAGGGATATACTAGATAAGGAATATATTAGAAAGAGAAAGGGTGAGGAAAATTATTTCAGATAATTTAGGTACATAAATAGGACTATACAAAAAAAGGAGGAGGGAGTGGGCGACTAGGTGGCATTTCAGTATCATTTTCATAATAACTGGTGCATAGCAGGAAACACACATACACACACACACGTAGGTAGAAAAATACAATTATTCAACAGTGAAGAGGAAAGGAAGGAGGGCAATGAAGAAGGAGGGAAAATTAAAGAAGGGATTCATTCTAAGCAAAACAAACTAATGAAGGAGACTAGATTTCAAAGATAAGTTTAATAAATAAAGGATAAAAATCTATGATTAGGTTCTGGGTAAGGAAAAAAAAGGGAGCCAGGGAAGCAGAAACAAATTAAATCAAATCTAGAATATTGATACTGAGCACAATGCTCTCACACTACCCCTTTCTTTCTTTTTAAAGAGAGGACAGGAAAGATTGATCAATAAATTGACTATAATTCCAGAGAATTGTGAGAAATATGCTATTCATCTCTTGAGAGAGAGGTGATAGACTCAGGGTGCAGAGTGAGACTTTTTTATAACATGGTCAATGGAGCCTATACCTCAAAGAGATCAAGGAAAGTGAAAAAGGACCCATCTATGTAAAAATATAGCAGCCCTTTTATAGTAACAGAAATGGAAACTAAGGTCAAAAAGAGGGAAGATCACTTAAGGAATGGTTGAACAAATTAGGTTATATAAATGTAATGGTAAATCATTGCATCATGAGAAATTATTAAAAAAATTATTTCTTTCCCAAGTTAAGGAGAAAATATTGGAAATAATAATAAAAAAGAATAACTTTAGAGCTACAATAAGGATTACATAAGCACTAACAATTACTACATAGAAGAACCAAAGGTCTTAGAATACTGTCTCATAGAGGAAAAGAACTGGGGTTACAACTCAGAGTAATTTACTCAGCACAATTAAGCATAATTCTGAATGGAAAAAGGGTATTTAATAAATTGAAGGGCTTTCAGGTATTTATGACAAAATCAAGCAAAACTTAAGGGAAAATTTGACACCTAATAATCAGAAGAAATATAAACACTAAGCACTCATATAAATTAATAAATAAGGGACTCAACAAGGTCAAATAATTTATATCTTCTATATAAAAATATCAATTTTTATGATTGCCATTTTTATTTGGGTATTTGGAAAGAAAGGTTTAAGCTGAGCTGAGTATAATGGGGCAATTAAAAAACTGTGCAAGGAGAGCAAAAAGAAGGAATTATCTCATAAAAAAGAAGGAATTATTTCATACAAAAGAGGCAAAAAAAGAAAAAAAATTGATGCAGAGAAAGTTAGTAGGACAAAGGGTGGGTAGTTCTTAAACTTTATGCTCATTAGGAATATGTTAAAATCTACTTATTTAGTGCCATACCAATCAAACTCCCAAGAAATTATTTTACAGATCTAGGAAAAATAATAACAAATTTCATCTGGAAGAACAAAAGGTCAAAAATTTCAAGGGAATTAATGAAAAAATGCAAATGAAGGTGGCCTAGCTGTGCCACTCTTAAAACTATATTATAAAGCAGGGGTCATCAAAATCATTTGATACTGGCTAAGAAATAGAGTAGTTGATCAGTGGAATAGGTTAGGTTCACAGGACAAAATAGTCAAAGACTATAGTAATCTAGAGTTTGACAAACCCAAAGACCCTAGCTTTTGGATAAGAACTCACTATTTGACAAAAACTACTGGGAAAATTAGAAATTAGTATGGAAGAAATTAGGGCTTAACCCACACAACACCACTTACCAAGATAAAATCTAAATGGGTTCATGATTTAGACATAAAGAGTGATATCATAACCAAATTAGAAGATAGGTTAGTTTACTTCTCAGATCTGTGGAGAAGAAAGGAATTTGTGACCAGAGAAAAGCTAGAGGTCATTACTGAACACAAAGCAGATAATTTTGATTATATTATGTTAAAATTTTTTTGTACAAACAAAACTAATGCAGACAAGATTAGAAGGGAAGCAATAAACCAGGAAAACATTTTTACATTCAAGAATTCTGATAAAGTCCTCATTTCTAAAATAGAGAATTGACTCAAATTTATAAGAATTCAAGCCATTCTCCAAATGATAAATTGTCAAAGGATATGAACAGACAATTTTCAGATGAAATTGAAACCATTTCTAGTCATATAGTCATAGTGTAGTCTAGTCTAGTCTAGTCTAAATCATTATTGATCAGAGAAATCCAAATTAAGACAACTCTGAGACATCACTACACACCTCTCAGATTGGCTAAGATGACAGGAAAAGATAATAAATGTTGGAAGAGATATGGGAAAATTGGGACACTAATACATTGTTGGTGGAATTATAAATGGATCCAACCATTCTGGAGAGCAATTTGGAACTATGGCCAAAGGGTTGTCAAATTGTGCATACTCTTTGATCCAGCAGTATTTATAATGTGCCTATATCTCAAAGAGATCTTAAAGGAGGGAAAGGGATCCACATGTGCAGAAATGTTTGTGGCATCCCTTTTTGTAGTGGCAAGAAACTGGAAACTGAGTAGATGCGCACCAGCAGGAGAATGACTGAATAAGTTATGGTATATGAATGTTATGGAATATTATTGTTCTATAAGAAACAATCAGCAAGATGATTTCAGAAAGGCCTGGAGAGTCTTGCATGAACTGATGTTAAGTGAAATGAGCAGAACCAGGAGATCATTGCACATGGCAACAAGAAGATTATACGATGATCAATTCTGATGGACATGGTTCTTTTCAACAATGAAATGATTCAGTTCTAATAGATCTGTGATGGAGAGAGCCAACTACACCCACAGAGAAGTCTATGGGAACTGAGAGTGGATCACCACGTAGCATTTTCACTCTTTTTGTTGTTGTTTGCTTGAATTTTATTTTCTTTCTCATATTTTTTTTTACTTTTTGATCTAATTTTTCTTGTGCAGCAAGATAATTGTATAAATATGCTTATATTGGATTTAACATATATATATATATATATATATATTTACTATGTTTAACATATATTGGATTGTATGCCATCTAGGGGAAGGGATGAGAAGGGGGAGAATGGGAACACAAGGTTTTTCAAGGATCAGTGTTGAAAATTTATCCTTGCATATGTTTTGAAAATAAAAAAAACTTCAATAAAAACAATTGACTTATCAGAGCTCAGGAAACCTGTGGCAGAATCCAACGTCTAACTGAAAAAAGATGAGAAGGATAGCTGGAAGTGAGTTGGAATGGTTTGGAAATGTTGTGGAACAAAGAACTTATAGAAGAGTCTTGAGACTGCTTTATTCTATTAGGTCTAATGTAATCTTTGTGGATTGTTCTCATAAAGATATTATAAAAATGAAAAAAGGAATAGGTTAAATAGGGAACCACACATCTATGTGGCAGGGTATAAAAGTCTTCTAAATTTAGAAAGAAATAAGAGAGCAAGAGGATAGGTTATATGGGGGGAAATCTAAGGGAGGGATCCTAGTAGGTGAGCAGGTTAAGGAATAGGGGAGCAAGATAGTAGGTAGAAGTAAAAAAAAAAAAGGAATAAGTGGGGATAGGAATGGGATGAGAAGGATAGTGAGGAAAAATAGAAAGGAGAAAAATATACAAGTAATTGTAGCTTAGAATATGAATGGGATGAATTTACCCATAAAATGGAGACTGTTAGTTTTAAAAATTGAATTCAACAATGTTGCTTTCAGGAAATGTTATAAAAATGAGAGAGAGACTCAAACATAAAATAAAGGTCAGGAATAGAGTTTATTATATAAAAAAGCAAGAGTAGTAATCATGATTTCAGACAAAGTTAAAGCTAAAAAAGATTTAATCAAAAGAGAAAAATAGGGAAACTATACCATGTGTAAGCCATATTATCAATATTGTTTCAGTCCATTTAAAATAACTAGACAGTACAAAATACTTGAGTGCATACCTGCCAAAACAAACAAAGGAACTATATGAATATAAATTTGTATAAGCATAAAACACTTTTTATACAAATTAAGTTAGATCTAAATAATTTAAGTAATATTTATTGTTCGAGGGTAGGTAAAGCTAGTATATTTTAATGACAATTCTACCTAACCTATTTATATAGTAATATCACAATTAAATTTTTAAAAAGAGGGGTGATCTTATTAAGTTAGAAATTTTTTACCATGAGAAATGTATATTATATGTTTAAGGTTCACATCAATACTAGGGCAAATCAAAAGAAAGATTGGCAGAATTAAGGTAAAACTAGTAATCATGTTATATAAATGAGGTGCAGAAGAAGAATAGACAAATTAGAGGGGGGAGGATGGCTCATAGTTCTTAAAATCTACTCACATTGGGAATGGTTAATTAGGCAACACTACATATGTACCATGAAAAAAGGTATGGCACCCTCCAAAATCTATAAAGAATTAATGGGAGAGAAATGGGCAGATGGGGACACAAGGGTGAGGGAAGAAGATAAGGGAAGGATCCTTGGGTAGGGAGAGATTAAGTAATAGCAAGGAAAGTTATGGGGTAGAATTTAATTAAAGAGTAACTAGGGAAAGGAAAGATGTGTCTATGTGGGGGAGTAAATACGTGTATGTATGCATATATCTACATATGTATACATAAATATATGTTTTCTTAACTTTAGCTTGCTTGGGAGAGAGGGGAGGAATGAAAGGAGGAAAAATAAATAAAGTAAATAAAGAGTGCAGCAAAGAAGCAAAGAATAATTAACAAGGAAGTAAGGAAAATGGGCATTCAATATAATTTCTTCCATTAAAAAATGTTTTCTTGATCTGGTAATTTGTTGTTATATATTTTGAATCCTCCCTGATATTCTGCTAGGCATATTGCAATGCTCTCTTTTGTTTTGTATTCATTTTCTGTTTTTCTTTTTTTTCTTACTATTTTTTCAAATAAAATAAATTTTAAAAAGAAATGCAAAATTGGTAATTTTGATCATTTTATATTAAAATTTTCTGCGTAAATACATTTCTTGTGTAAATAAAACCTATGCAGCCAAGAATAGAAGGAATACAGAAAAATGGAGGAAATCTTTCATAGACAATCTCTCAAATAGAAAGTGATTAGGTTGGAATATTGCTGTAGTGTTAGAAATGATGAGCCGGTTAATAGTGGAAAAACTTGGACTTAAAAAAGAAAATACTTTCCACCTTCAGAGAAACAGATGACAAGTGGAAATAAACAATATGTTTATATTCATATATACATACATAAATATATATATATATATACATATAATTGTAGCCTTCTGAAAGGGAAAAAAGTAAAAAGTACACAGCAGAGAAAAAAAAGAAAAACTACAAAGAACCAAAAAGCTGGACATCTTTAAAAACAATATAATAATGTTTATATAGATTCTTTTGAAATGGAAATTTATTGCTTTATATTGAATCCTTTCATGTTTTACAGTGTACATAGCAATGTTTTTTTTCTTTTATTATTTTTTACTGAAGTTTAAAATAAACTTAAAACTTTAAAAAAAGAAGGAAAGAAAAAAGAATGAATTCTGAATAACCCAAGAAGACATATAAAGTGACAGAGTAAAGTGAATGACATTATAAAGACAAACTACTTTGAAAGATTTAAGAACTCTAATCAATGCAATGATCAATCAACAATTCCAGAAGAACAATAATAAAGAATGTTACTCATCTTCTGACAGAGAAGTAATGGATTTCAAATGCTGTTTTAAATTACCTACAAATATTGTTATAATTAATAGCAACAAAAATCATCTCATACTTAGATAAGTGCTTTAAAGTTACAAAAGAATTTCATAATTAGCATCTTGTTTGAGTTTCACAGGCCTCTTTGAGTTGAGTCATATATAAAAATATAGATGTAGATAGATAGATAGATAGATAGATGTGTGTGCACACAGTTCAATATATCAATGAATTTATGATTTCATTGATTTGGGTATTCCGTCTACCAATATAGACCACACCTCATCCTGTGACATTTTTACATGTTTTTCCACATATGTTCTATAGAACATATACCCAATGTGATGGAGGCCTTACTCTAATTCATTTTATGTTTTATTGCTATCAGTGCAGCAATTAGGCTGGCTGACTATTACCACTTGTACTCAAAATGATCGGTCCATCTACTTTTCAGTCATCTGTCTCCTCAATAATATCCTTTACTCCTTTTCTTCCTTAATGGAAATGGAACTATGTAGCCTACCATACAATCCTGCACTGCCCTTTAAGTCACCAGAAACTTTGAGGTAATCAATTTATCTATTCCCATTTTATATTCTATTCCCAGTTTATAAATGAGAGAGCTGAGGTTCAAACCTAACCTCCTGTCTCTTGGAACAAATGTACCATCTATAGTATTTTCTTATTTCCTAAAAGAACAGCAAGAATTCAAAAAGAAAAAAAAAGAGGAAGGGTAGAGAAAATGTATTTGGCTTACTTTGGGACCTTACCTTTCTGCTTGGTTGGAAAAACTGGTGCTGGATGCCAATCTAAACAAAGTATCAAAAAATATAGTCATAGGAATGTCCTGACCTTAGCCACAGAACATAGTATCAGGAAAATTATAAATAGACATGGACCTAGAACCATTATCAAATTCTCCATAATCAAACTATGGATTTTAAACCAGAAAGAACTTTAGAAGTCACTTAATTCAACTCCTCATTTTACAGAAAAGGAAACTGAAGTCCAAAGAGGTAAAATGATTTACTCATAATCATACAGGGGGTAAATGCTAGAGTCAGGATTAAAGTCCAGGTCTTCTGTCTCTAAACTCAGACTTCTTTTCACAAAGAATATTGTGCCATCACAAAAGATGTTGTACCATCTCTCATTAGTCCTTTCAGATAGTCCCCCCCCAATATGGCCTGGTTCCAACCAACCCATCAAAATTGTTTCTAGTATCAATTTCTATGACACCTAGCCAGCATAATTTAGAATATTTTATGTAAACAGATAAACAATTTAAATAGTACCTAATTTTATCCTATCCAAAAGTTTTCCCCAGAATACATGCCAATTAATTTTTATAATAGTAACTGGTCATCATGTCTATTTAATAAATATTATTTCAAGTAATATTCCAAAGGAAAATGTATTCTAGGTAATGGGCCAGGGGCAGGCAGAAGGGTAATGCAGAGCAGGTTTTAATTCATTGTTTTATTCAGTATCTGGCACATAGTAGGAAATTGATAAAATATTTGTTTCCTTCCTAATATCCCATCTAAAATCTAATAAAAAAATCTAATTAACAGCAAATATAATCATAGGGTAGAGCACTCCAGTGGGGACTCACTGGCAACAATATTAGAAAGATACCCTTAACCCTTCATGACTAACACTAGAACCTCAGAGAAAAAGTATCTAGGATCCCCCTGTGAATTCAGCAGCTTTAGCAAATAGAGGTTTGGCAGTCATATCAGAGGCTGTGCTACAAAGATATTTGACAGAATTCATTTGATTTACTTTAGTCCATTTTAGTATAACTCATTATTTCTTGGATTTAGTTATGTAATAGATCAAATCATTCCCCCCTAAAATGCAGCTATCCATAGTAAAAACAAAAACAAAAACAAAACAGGATACAAGGAAGCTTGTAACAAAGGGCCTCTTCCCCTAAAGCAGCCTTTGCCTCATTTCTCATTTGCTATACCTTAAGGTATTTAGTATGAAGTACTTCTTTACCAAGATGAAAGAAAGACAAAATTTTAATAAGTTTTGCTTAAGGAAAAACTTTCTCGAGAAGATTTATCTTTAAGTAGTTTCTCTTTGTTAGTTATCTATTTCATGGGATGGTACTATTCTAGGTTAATAATTCTGTCTGTTATATAATTCGTTGGTATTAATAATAAGAAATAATGGAAGCTCTCTAAATGAAAATTCATTTCTTGAATCTACCAGGTAGACCTGATATGAAATAAATATCACCTCCCAACTATTCCAAGCTGAGATGGATGATTATATAGAGAAGTAGGAATTTTAGTATTTAACTTCCTGGCTCTTTACTTTTGAAATTCACATGGAGATAATTTGGACTCTTTGGATATTCCTTTGTTCACATGGTAATGTAGCTGGATACCCCTGTCTGCTTCCACTTACCATATGACCTTGGAAGACAGGGTATAATACAAAGAAAGCTTGATAGTAAAGGACTGACAGTTGCGGTTACTTTTCCCTTGATGTAGTCTCCTTCCCAAAGTGGAAGGAAGAACTTCTAGAGGAGAGGAGAGGAGGCAAGAGAGGGAAAAGCAGGGAAGAAGGACTAGGGAGGGAGTGGAGAAAGAGGGGGAGGCAGGAATGACAGTGAATCTTAAATCTACTCAAGTCTATTAGCTTTCCCTTTTCTTGAAATATGCAAACCTTTTCTATCTTTTGAGTCCCAAGTTAGGTATTAACTTCCTCTATGATCTTTGTCCTAAACACCTCTCTACTTTGGGAATATATCCTTTCCCTGAGCACCTATCACTTACTCCTTGCTGCTCATTTGGTATTTATTTATATATTACTGTGAAAAGTCTCTAAACTGTTTTCAGCATTCCTTCACTTCTATCCTCAGCTAAAGGATAAGCTACAAAAGAGAAGCGGATTTTTCTGACATATCTTGCCACAGTATTAGGGGAGGTTTTCCATAAATTACTCTTGAACTAAATAAACTGAAGTTTATATTCTAAAAAAAACCTAATATATTACAATTAGAGTTTTGCATCTTGGAAATGTCATATAGAACCAAAGAATCATGATGTTACATTAGAGATCCTCTAACTTAGAGCTCCTTAAACTTTTTCTACTTGTGACCACTTTTCACTTGAGGCATTTAGATATATAAAATAGATATACAAATTAAACATTTGCTGATTATGAATCATAACAAAATTTATTTTAAAACAATTTTTGTAATACATATAATTTTACCATTTATTAAAGATGAAAGCAAATTTGCATACTGAGATGATGTACTTGTTTATTTTTAAAGAAAGAATTAAATCTTGACATAATATTTAAATCTTTTACTGCTGCTAAATTTTTTGCAATCTCCACAATTCAGTTGTCTAACCCTATATGGGGTTACAACCAACAGTTTAAGAAACTTTGCTCTAGTTCAAACTTATTATTTTACAGATGTAAAAACTGAGAAACTAGTTAGTGGCTCTCAGGAGCTTTCATATGTTTAGCTTCTAAAAGATCTATCATATCAGATGTGTTTGCACTTATAAACAGTCAAAACTAACTAAGTTTAATTCATTTATTATTCAATCAGGAAAAAGCACTGTATCTCTAAAGCTTTTTCTTTTCCTTCATTTTTCATGGTCAGGTTAGTCTTTGAAATCTGCCATATTTATTCCTTGCCCTACTCTATAGATCTTATTACTTCCAAATACACTTCTGCTCATTCAATAAAACCACTTTATGGGTTTATCAAGATAGATACCACCCAATACTAGCATATGTTGCCTCATGCTTACAAAGACAAAGCTTGAGGTGCTTCTCTGCAATTATGTCATAATAGTCAGACAACAGACAAATTCACTGTCGTCAATAAAAATTAAAACAAATAAAATCAAAAACCACATGCAATAAATTCAAGTCATCCCAATTATTTGATATTATTCTTACTAAACAACCAATAGGTGAGAAAGCTGTTTCATTATTGTATTATTTGGTTTGGTGTCATAAATATTCATATGGTATGGGTGGGAAAGTAAGGATGGAGATTCTTTCCATCTAAAAAGACAGAAAATGGCATTCACCTTCCCACAGATTGCATGATATCCAACAACAAAGGAGCTGCAAGATCTGGACTTAGGTGGATGAATGTGGAAAGCACTACAATGGCTAGCCCTAGTGTTTCTTCATCATATTCTTCAAGAATGGCCCCACAGTCATGGCATCTAAAAAGAAAACAGAGAAGGAAATGCTTATATATAAACAATAAAGTGAAGGTTTTAAAGGGTTTAAATCATATCTAACCAGTAGTTCTCATTTTATGTCTTAGATCCTGAAAAAGCAGTGCTTTGCTCTATTTGAATAGTCCCCCAAATTTCTAATCCCACCATCACCACAGACATGGGAAAAGGAATTGTAATCTATGACAAAGATAGTTTTCCTTAATGGAAGTATGATTTATGTTCCTAATGGCATGACTTGTACTGAAATGTTGTTCCCTTTTGTGGTATAAGGCCACTTGAATAACTTCCCCATACTTTCTAGATGAAGAAAAATATATTCTATTAATAGATGAATGTCAGAAGAGTCTAGTCAGGAGTATCTGAGGAGCCAGGGGAAATTCAGGTGCCAGACTTTGCTATGCATATTTACAACCTTTAGCCAAATCTTCATTTCCCTGTAACTCAATTTGATGATGATGATTAAGATGATGATAGCGGTAGTGGTATTGGTGATGATGGTGGTGATGAGAATGACAATGATAATACCAATATCAATAATTATATGTACAGAGCATTTTGAGGTTTATAAATCAGTTTACAAAGTGTTGATATAAAAAATAGAGCAAAGAATTTTTTTAAATATTCAGAGTAGGAGAAAGAAAGGGCAGTATTATTGGTGTTTGTTGAGTACAGAGTAGCAAAAAAAGTTGTTTTTTAAAAAGAAAAATATAGAGGATATTTGATCCTAAGTAAATTACAATTTTTTTGGTATATACAGGAGAACATTTGATTGCATTCAAGTCAACAAATATTCATTAAACATCTCCTACATGAAAGGTATTGTGCTAGGGAACAGACAAAAAGTTAAATAGTCTCTGCCCTCAGGGAGCTTACATTTTATTGGAGGTGAGTATATGAAAAGATAGGTAAATAAAAAGTAATTTGAGGTGAAAGCAAACATTAACAAATTGACAGAAAAGGTTTCACAGAGGTGACAAGAAATGAACCTTAAAGAAAATAAGGATTCTGAAAGTCAAAGATGAGAAAGCAGTACATTCCAATATGGCGAATGGTTTGTGCAATGGCACATAAGTAGGAGAGGAAATACTTCACTGAGGGAACAGTCAATGACCTAGTTTGGCTGAAATGTAGAGAATGCAAAGGGAAATCATGTGAAATAAGACCAGCAAGGAGCCAGACTTTGGAGGGCCTTAAATAGCCCACCAAGAAATTTGTATTTATCATAGAGACAATAGGAGTCACTGAAAGTTTTGCAGGAAAATAATGAGTAGAGTTGCTGAATTTGAATATCAGAGAACTTCAGTTCAAATCCTGGCTCTTCCATTTATTATGACTCTAACTTGGGCAAGGCACTTAGTCTTTCTGGATGCCATTTTCCTTATCTATAAAATCAGGAGGTTGGAGTAGATGGCCTCTAAAGTTCTTTCCAGCTCTAGATCTATTATTCTGTGATACTATACACTAAGAAGCTTACTTTAGGTCTGTGGGAATATGAACAACACTACAAATAGGGTGATAAATTATAAAATTATTACAATAGTCCAGATGAGAGGTGATGGAGGCCTAACCTAGAGTGGAATCCCTATAAATGAAGAAAAGGGGATGGATGCAAGAGATGTTGTGATGGTAGGATCAACAGGACTTGGCAACTGGTTGGATATGGGATTTGGGGGAAAGGGAAGAGTCAAAAATGACTCCAAGGTTACGAACCTGGGTGACTGGGAGGATGGTGGTGCCCTCAACAGAAATAGGGAAATTGATGGCATTTCCAGGAGGAAAGAAGGGAAATTGTTTAAAGAGTAAGGAAAGAACCTAAAAAGAAAAAAAAATGTATATATTTCAATGTTGCGCTGATAATTTTGGATTATATAATTAGCCAAGAAGGGCTGAAACAATAATATTAATATTAAATAATATTAAGTCTATAACTGTAATATAAAAATAACTCATTTATATAGAACTTTAGAGTTCACAAATCCCTTCCCCCATAGAAACCCTGCTAGATAAGTAGTGAAAGTTACAAACAGACCCAGTATCACTGAGTTGGAAGGACACTAAAGATCATCTAGTCCAATGAGTACCTGAACTAGACATAAACTTCTGGCTGAAGCTCTCCAGCACTGAGAAACTAATTTACTCTTGAAGCAACCCCTCCTACTTTCAGATATCCCTAATATTGGGAAAGTTTTTGTTATAACAAAATTAAATCTGTCCCTGCAACTTTTATTTATTGATATTATCTGTGCCCTATGAGGACATGTAAAACAAGTCAAATCTCTCTTCCATAAGATGATCCTTCAGATACATAAATATAGTTATCATGAACCTCCCCTCAGATCTTTTCTTTAGTCTAATTATCTTGATAAATTTCAACTGGTCCTCAAAAGTCATGATTTCTAGTTCTTTCATCAATACAATTAATCTCTTCGACATGCATTCCAGTTTGTCAATGTCTTTCTCAAAATGTAGTGCCCAGAACTCAACATGTTCTCCAGGTCTAGTTTGGCTCCAGGAAGAGCACAATTAAAGTTCTAACATGTCCCATTCTAGATATTAGGTTTCTCTTAGTGCATTCTATAAGTATTTTAAGTATTCACAGGCAGACTAGAATATCATTATCTTAACTGCCATGGCACAGACTTGACTCTATTGACATAGTTGATATTATAGTATACTAATCCTCCTATTTTTTCCACACTGCTATATGGAAGCATTGTACCCATTTTACAACTATATATATATATATATATATATCAGAGAAATTAAGTGGCTTGTCCAAGGGTTCACATTTATTAAGTGTTAGAAGCCGCATTCAAACTCAGATCTCTTAATTCCAAGTACAGTGCTCACTTCATTTTACTGTACTACTTCTCCTGTGATACGGGTAGTTTAAATATTATTCTTCCAATTACATATCAGCAAACTGACAGTCAGGAAGTTAAATATATTGCCCAAGATTTAAGGAGTCATATTTACAGTGCCTTATAGATTGTAAAATAATTTCCTCAGAAGATACTAGCACAATTATCTCTATTTTACAGATTAAAAAAACTAAGGTACTAAAATAGAAGTAATTTGTTAAGCTCATATAGTGCATAGGGGAACAAGCAGGTCCCAAATTTAGATTTTCTAACTCCTAGTCTACTGTAATTTCCACCACTTGACCTAGCCACCTTTGGAATAAAATTAAAGGATCATGGGATTTAGAACTACTAAGAATGTTAGAGACTATTCCAAAACCATCATTTATAGATAACAGGAAAAAAGGCTCATGGAAATGAAGTGATAATAATTTTTTCAATATGTTTTCTTGCTCTAGCAATTGACTAAGAAGTCATGGACATCAACCAACAATAATCTAAAGATGAACACCAGAATAAGTGTGCAAATTCCTGATATGTAAAAGTAGTGACAGCAAAAGGTCACACAGAAATTGTGCTGAGATGATACATTTAAAATCTTTGGGGGAAGAGGGAAGCTGTTTGGTACCACCAGTGAGGAGTGATGACAATGTTTTTAAATACTCAGATGTTCTGCATTTGGAGAATGAACAGGAGAATTTTATGATGCATTTTATAATAATGTGTTAAAAATTTGCCATAATAGAGTCAAAGCTATAAAGTTAAAGAAGCTAAATGAGTAAAAGATGTCCTGACAGATTATTAACACCAACACACTCTTTAGTGGCAGAGTCTTAAATTTGTAGGTACAGAGGAACTTCTTCCAGGCACTTCAGTCCTGAATTAACCTTATTATAACTGCATCCCATAAGCAATCTTTTCAATTAGAGATATTGCATTGTTCTATAGCTGAATAGTGAAACTGAGACCTGAGACAGTTTACCCAGAACAGCAAAGAAACCAAAGCCAGCAGCTACTAAAAAGATCCACACAATTAGCAAGCTGGAATAGACACTAGAGGTCATCTATTCCACCACATTTCTGAAGCAGAAATGTCTTCCACAATCATCATGAGATCACAGATGAGCTGGAAGGGACTTCCAAGGCCAACTAAATCTAAATTCTTATTTTACAAATGAGGACAGGGCAGCTAGGTGGCACAATGGATGGAGCAACAGCCCAGAGTCAAGAGGACCTGAGTTCAAATCCATCCTCAGATACTTGACACTTACCAGCTATGTAATCCTGTGCAAGTCACTTAACCCCAATTGCTTTGCCAAAAAAAAGTATATGAGCCCTATACATGTGACTTAGTATTATGACGAAGCAGCTGAGAATAACCATAAGATAACAGAAATTTTTCCCATAGAGACTATTTAGAAAGCATGTTCTGAAGGACAAAGCTAGATCAAGTAATAATGTTCTGAAATTACTGTTATCACTATTTATTAATAAAAAACCATTACAATGGGCAGTATCTTTGTGTCTAAGAAGGCATCAGGTCAGCAAGAAAGTGCAGTAGCATCTGAATGGTGCAGAGAATAGTGTTAGACTTAAAAGTTAGGAAGACCCAAGCCCATATCCTACCACAAATTCTAGCTTTGTGACCCTCAGTATTTCATTTAACCTCTTGATGCCACAATATTTTCATTTGTTAAATCAGTTAGACTCTCAATGGACTCTATGATCCCTTTCACATCTAAATATATAATTCTATTATCAATGGGTAGAAAGTTACCCTGATCCATGAAGACTGGATGAAATAACCTTTTTCAATTATATGGTTTGAATTGTCTAACCTTAGTTCATGAAGGGATGGTATTATGAGGCAAGGAGCTGATAGTACCCTACATAAATTGAAGGATATTTCCCAGAAAAATCACATAAATTTCTCTTTTCTTTTCTTTTTTCTTCATATAAGCCAGAGAAGAGAATAAACATGGATGAGGATAAGAAAAAGAAGCAGGCAAATAGAAAATATAAGAAGAATGAGGATAGAAAAGATAGAAGGATATTGTCTAAGAATTTGGGGGCAAGTGGATGGAATTTGTGATAGAGAAGTAAAAAGGAGATCATAAAATCATAGCTCTTTAACTGGAAGGGTCATTTGAAATCATCTAGTTCAGACCCTCATTATATAAATTTGATAAATTGAGGTTCAGAGAGATTAATGACTTGCCCAAGGCTATACAGTTAACAAATAGTAGAGCCAAGGCTTGAAGTGAGATCCCATGACTCCAAATCTATCGCCATGCCTGCTGAGTCATGTTGACTACATAGGTCATTTGGCTAAAATGGGAATTTTATGCAAAGAACTAGATAGGAAACGCATTAGATATGAATTCAGAGGAGATTGTAATTTAAGAGACTTAAGAGAAAAGAAATTGATCATGAACTTCTGTTAGATATGTGTGAGAAAATACATTTGTTGTTCATGGCAACAAAGACACATATGGCTCCAGTCTTGAGGCAAAGAGGATGGCAACATATTTAAAGGGGCAAGACAGACTATCTAATTACTCTAATACCTACTAGCTAGGTTATCCTTGAACAGGTTACAATCTCTCTGAATCTTGATTTACTCATCTACAAAATAATAACAATAATAAAGGGAAGATGGTGGGGTAAAGGGTATTCAACTACTTCATCTCATTTTAGCCTTAATTAAGTGAGAACATCTCTTAATAAATCACTCAAAAAACCTTAGACTAATAAATACAATATATACAAAAATATTACAATAAAGTAAAATTACTTCAGACAAGAGGTCCACTCCAACTTGCTGTGGGATTTTGTTACATTATCTGGATCCTTTATTAAAAACAAGAATTAGACTAGAGGCTTTTCCAGAAATTCAACCAAATATGGCTTTCCAGCATAGCCTTGAGGAGAAACTACCTGGGAAAGGAAGATTTGGGGAGTTGAAAGAGGGTCCTCAGATTAATCCTAGATCAATTAACTTTCCTAATCCTGAGTGGAAGATAACTCTCCAGTTTTGAAAGATCTGGATGATGTTGGACCTCCCATCTCCCTTTCAATGCCCTAGGATGGTTCCCAATGCAGAAACTATTGCCAGTTAGACCAAGGATAGATGAGCATAGATTCACCATAAGAACAGAAGTTCTTAAGCACTCCACAAGTGAAAGAAAAGGACTCTGAGTAACCAAAAACTGTTCATTACCTTCAAATTGACTCCCTAAGAGGGAATTCACTTTTATCTGTACTCCACATGTACTTATAAGACTTTTGGGTCATGTTTTGCCACAACTGTTCTTATTGTATCAAAAATAGTATCCTTTTCTTAAAGATATTTGTAGCTGGCTAATTAAAATTATTAACTGATAATCTCAGGGAAAAACACATGTGGAGATGCAAACTGATGGCATTATAGGATTACCTCCTGACATTCTAGGGTTAATCCTATAATGCTGATGAGGAGACAGCTAAGACCTGGCACCCACCTTGTCACTGGAAGTTTAGTGTTGGGATAAGAAGACTCAAGAGGTCACAAGAACTATACTTATATTAACTAGCTCACAATGTTGCAATGAGTCAGATACTTTGTAAATGGTAAAGAACTTTAAAAATGAGTTTGATTAATATCATTTTCTTCTCTAGCTAGCATTATAATGCCTAAAATTTCTATAGTATTCTATATCCATTATCTTATTTGATCTTTTTGATCACCTTTTTCAATGAAGCCATTGTCAACAATTCATTTTACAGATGAGCAAACTGGGACTTGGATATAATAAGTGACTTGCCTAAAATTATATAGATACTAAATTACAGAAACCAAACTAAAAGACAGATCTTGCCTTCTATTCCTGGGATACTTCCATACACATATGTTTAATAAACAAAATTATCCCATGTGAAACTGTGCAGGGTGACTATGACTAAAATTTTGGTAATGATAGCAAATCATATAGGAATTCTAACTCTAAACCTGATAAATAAAGCATCCTTCATCCTTCTCTTTATCTAACCAAATCCCAACCACCATTCAAGATGAGATCAAAAGTTACATTCTTTCCTGATCTCTTCCATCTCCCCTGGAGGGGGGGAGGCAAATATGTACTCCATACCACTTATATGATACTTGCTACAGGTTATTTGAATATACTAAGTTAGCTTATCATGTTAATATGTAAGGTCCTTAAAACAAAGAACATCCCAAAGGCATGATGAATTCAATGTCTAAAACAGAACCCATTTATCTTTCCCTCCAAACCCATCCATTCTCCAAAATACTCTTTCTGTTGAGAGTACCACAGTTTTTCCATTTACCTAGCTTCACCATGTTGGAGTCATTCTCAAGTCTATTTTCCCTCAGAATCCCATCTGTGAGACTGTGAGCTGTGAAACTGTGAATTCTTTGAAAGAAAGGACTTATATTTATCTATTTGTTTCCCCAGTGGTTAGCACACAGTTCTTTGCACACAGTAAGAGCTTAATATATGCTTCATTCATTCACCTAGTCTATTTCCAAGTCATGTTAATTATATTTCCATAATACTTCTCGCATACACATTTTTTCCAATTATCAGCCTTCTCCCAGAAATTACAATAGTCCCCTAAATTATCTCTCTGTTTTCAGTCTCCTTTCTCTCTCAAAAGATTCCATCTCAAAACATCTGCTACACTGATACTCCTAAAGCAAATTTTGATCTTATTACTTCTATGCTCAAGAAATGTCAACAGGTCCTTATAATTTTAGCATTAAATATAACCTGCTTTTGTTTGGCAGAGTCTTATGCAATCTGGCTCCAATCTATTGAATCCATAGTAAATTCACATTATTTATCCCAAAGTACTCTATATGCCAACCAAATTAGCATTGTAGTCCCAGCATATCACATTCTGAAGGTAATCTGTGAATTCTTTCAACTTGAATTTCATTTTCTATGTTTAGCAGTTCCAGGCAGTTCTCTTCTATAATATTTTCTCTACCATAATATTAAGGTTTATTGTTCTATCATGTTCTTCTGGAAGACATGATCCTTAGTTGTCTCTATGTATCTTGTCTTCAAGATCAGTATATTTTGCTTATATAATGACTACTCTTTTAATGCTACTTTTTTGTTTCTCTTCTAAATTGCCCTTTACTTCTGGGTATTTGCATTTATAATCTATTATTCTTTCTCTATTATTATTCTATCTCTTTTATAGGTGAGGGTTGCCATTGCAGATTCCAGTTTTTTGGATTTTGTTTTTTTTTTCTTCTACAGACCATAAATTCTGCTCTTATACTTACCAGTTCTCTTCTGAATCACTCAGAGACAGTGTATTGTGTTTCCATGTCCTCCTCAAATTCCACAGGATCCTCTATTATTGACTTATTTTCCTTTATTTTCCAGTATTTTTTATAGATGCCTGAATTTGTTAGCTAAATCTGGAGGCCATATTTCCTTTTGTAGTTAGTGTTTTTCCTACTGATTTATCTGCTTATATTCAAGATCACTGAGCTTTCTTCTTCATGAAATCTTTGTTAATTCCAGCCTTGCTTTCCTTATTTCTCATGTTTCATGATTAGGGTTTCCTTGGGAACTGAACCTAAAAGCACCTCAGTCTCTTCCTACACTGGGTAATTCATAATTAACCAGCTTAAGTCTCTGCTCCAGTGACTTTTGGGTGTAATTTTAGCCTGACCCCAGTTGAGTGCTATTTATTCTTTCTCTCAGGTCTGGTGGAATGTTGCATAGTCCCTCATATACACCTCGTGTCATGTCCTGTAATCTTTTCCAATTCCCTCTGTTCCCTGGTTCTTTAGTTTGGATCTTTGTTCTTCTAATATTATAAGGCTATCTGTCGTTGCACCAGTAGTTCAGAGTTTTGTCGTACAGGGCTGTGCCCCGGACAAATTTTTGTAGCCTGGAACCAAGAGCTCCATGGCACTGGAAAGAGATGCGGGTATTGTTTGTTAAGTCACATCCTTGGACCTGTTGATGGAGCTTCATTGCAGGTAACACAGGAGATGGGATTGGGTTGCTGAGTGAACCTAGGATCAGAGAGAGTCAGCTCAGGGGTTTTAATGGTATTTTTTAAACATTCTTTGGGTTCCAGGTATCCTAAATCACAGAAACTGCTGCAGTTGCCTTATCTTTGGCATACAATTTCTGTATAGAAAAGGTTTGAGAACCCAAGGGGATAGTCCTTCATCTTGTTGTTCATGTGACCCTACATGACATTCTATCACCTACCTCCATGTCTTTGCACAGGCTGTCCTTGCCTACAATGCTCTCCTCCTCTTTACCTTAACCTGGTGAAATCCTAGCTCTCCTCTTCAAAGTTCAGTTCAAGTGCTACCTCCTGTATTAGGACTTTCCTGATAAACCTGGGTAGTTCTTCCCAAATTATCTTGCATTTATTTTGTATACATTTTATATTTACCTATCTGTTGTTCTTTCAAGTTGCAAATAGGATGTGCCAAAAATTTTAGTGGAGTTTCAAATTATTAAAACTTAGTGCAGTTCTATGTTTTAATCACTTAAAACTGTATGAAAACTTTTGGAACCCCTTATGTAAGTTCTGGAGCCAAGATTATTTCATTTTTGTTTTTGTATTCTGAACACCTAGAATAGTTACTTACACATAGGTACTTAATAACTTTATTGAAAACAAAATAAAACTGAACCATGTGAAATTATAATGACAAAGCTTTACCTCAGATAAGAATTGAGAAAATGTAATCCTTTAATTCTTTGCAGAAATAGAGAAATTTGGGTATAAAAGTATTGCATGTACTGTCAAACTCAGCTGATGTGTTGGTTTGTTTTGGTAAACTACTTGTTTTTTCCTCTTTTTTATTCTTTGTTACAAATAATGGTTTATTGGAAATGCAGGTAATATTAAAAAAAAGATACCCCCCCCCAAATACAGCTAGTTGAATTGTATTTGAATTCTTCCCCACCTCCAATGTTGAGAATGGGACCTTGCTAACAGTAGGTTTTCAATAAATAATTTATTGATATTAAATTTAGAAGTGGAAAAAAATCTTAAAAATCCTCATTTTATAAATTAGGAAAGTTGGGACTACAGGAGTAAATGACACAAGTATTATACAGCCATTCCAGGATTTAAAACCAGATCATACTGCAGCCCACCCTTACCTTCTCACTTTGCAGAGTCTTGTCCACATTTTTTGTTTAAATTTTCATAGCGTATCCACCCAATGTTTTAATGTCTAATGTCCTGTTTCTTTGAATATTTCTTGGATACCAGTAGAATCTATTCCTTGCCCTCACTATAGGACCGATCATCTTTCTCTAATAGTTTAATGTGTCTGATATCTTTGATGCAATTTATCACCTCACAGTTACTATTAATTAAATGATATAACCTTCTTATACCCACCATATAGTTTTCCTAAGGGTCACCTACAATTAGGATTACTCTGAGATTGTCATCCAGGATTCTCAGATAGAATCATATAGAAATGGTTGAGAGATTGTGTCTTTTATAATAGGTAGTCATTTATCATCACTGAATGTGAAATTTACATTTCTTTTCACATTATTTTATTCTGAACCATAATCCATTTATGGTGCTTCTCTGAGATACATATACATATACATATGTATACTCAGTATACATATACAACTTTATTCAGTGGGTTGTCCATGTAACTGCATACCATAATTTAGGAATTAAATATTCTTCATCCACTTGGTTTTTCCTTTGTGGGTTTCCAAGCCAATCTCTTTTAAGTAACTGTGGCTATCACTGAGGAGGCCAGTTATATTATAGGGCTCAGTGAAATCAGCACAATTTCATTCGCAAATATGTACATTTGGAAAACAACATCCATTGAAAATCCTTCTATTTTGTTTTTGTAAAAGACAATGACATATTTTTATGCTTCACTTGAGGCTGATATTTAAAAGATTATTGAACAAAGCTCTCTAAAGTCATATCTATCTTGGAATTTTGTATAATCTTAACTAATGAACAGGACAGCTTATGTGAGGAAAGTCCCAAAGATTATACTTTGCTCCAGAAATTAAAATGTGTTGTTGTTTTGTAACACAACAACAGCAAAATAAACAAATGGAATCTTCTTTTCTTTTTATCTTTTCCTAACAAAATTGTGATCTTTAGTAGAAAATCTTCTGCAAAAACATCTTTGTTCTCTTCTCATATTTTTATATTATAACCCTTGATCCAAGCAGAAAAAGAAGACAAATGAATGCATTCAGTCAAGATGATAAAGATATTTAAAGAAAATCAGAATCCTCACAGACCACTCAAAAAATAAAGAAAAATAATAAAGAAAAGAAACAAATAGGAAACTAAAAAATCAACCAAAATGGAAGTAGAACAAAATTTGACTTATTTGTAAAAAGCTGTACCTAAAGTAATGCAGATTGAAAAAATAAACCATTAAAATGTTCTGAGACACTCTTGAATGGATCTCATATTTAAAGAAATTGAATACACATTAATATTGTCAAGAACATCAGAAGATTAAATAAAGATCTTAAAGAAAATGAATCATCACAGAAAGAATTCATGCTAGAATCAAAATGTACTTAAACATGATTAGAAGGGAATAATAAAGAGAATTACTGATATAGAGGATAAAAGGGAAAACATTAAGAATCAAAGAAATTAGTCAACAATAGACTGAGTAGAGGGAAAAACAGAATTACAGCCAATAAATATCAATGCAGGTCCAGAAAACCAAAAGATAAACAATTAAATAAGGATACAAAACAACGAACTTTTTCAAATCAAGACAATCTAATTACAAATAAATTATAAGAACTCCTCAGAGATTTGTGTTATATGTTTCAGAAAAATATTTCAAAGACACAGAGAAAAAAGACAGAGTATGAGCAGGAGAAAAGAATGTATGATAAAGCCCAGCTCCTATTGTTGATAAGGGAATACTCAAGCATATAAAATTTAAACACTTTATTAAAATAAAATGGAAGAATTTTATTTAGAGTACATGTCAAGATAACCTTCTGATACTAACTTAAAACCACTACAATGGTAAAACTAGCCCCCCAGAAATATAAAATGTAATATCAGTGGACTAGAAAGAAACTGGGATCATGGATTGGTACACATATTTTGAAGTTATAGTTCTTGTTCTATTGATTTTTCTTTTTATCACTTTATAAAAGCCTTTCCATGTTTTCTTATATCTATAATTTTTCATTGCATACACAGTTGATTCTGAAGTCATTCTTTCTATTAAAATATACTCCTTCCATTTTTTGTGTAATGTTATTGATTGCCATTGTCTATGCTATATAGGTATAAAATTCCTACAGCAAAAAATCATTTAAATACTCCAGGAGTGGTTTGAAAGACTGCCTATCATTTATCATTGAAACTATAGCAATCCCATGTTATACGAAGATAGCCAAATATCATTTAATTTAGATTCAAAGCTACTAGCAGTTTTTCATAAAGGACTATGTTTCACCATTAATGACATCACCTCCAAGTCCAAGGCAGCCTCTCCTTTTGGTAAACTACTTGTTTTTTCCTCTTTTTTATTCTTTGTTACAAATAATGGTTTATTGGAAATGCAGGTAATATTAAAAAAGATACCCCCTCCAGAAATACAATGTATTTCTGGTTCTGTTTGTTTCCAAAAATACTATCTTGATCTTATTAGCTGCTAGTATTTTCCCTAGTTACTGTGTATCTACTTTGTGTGTACTTTTATATAAATGTATTTATACATGCTCTTTTCCATTAGAATCAATTAAAAAATAAATAAACACTTAATAAGTACCCACTATGTGCCAGGAACTATGCTAAGTGCTAGGTATTCAAAAGAATCAAAAGATGGTTCCTGCCTTACAGAAGCTTGCAATCTAACAAACTGGAAGACAACGTGCAAACAAATACATGAAAAGCAAGCTATATAGAGGATAAATGGAAAACAACTCTCAGAGGAAAGATGCTAGAATTAAGACAGGTTGGGAAAATCTTGTAAAAGATGGGATCTTATTTTGAATTCAAAGGAAACCAGGAAAATCACTAGGGAGAATTAAGGAGGGACAGCATTCTAGGTATGGGGAACAGCCAGAAAAAAAATAGTGAAAGCTGAACGATGTTCATGGAACAGTCAGGAGACCACTGTCACTAGACTTAAGAGTACATAATAGGGAGCAAGGTGTAAGAAAACCAGAAGGGTTAAGAAGGATTGATTATAATGGGAGAAAATATAGCATCTTAGAGATGATAGGGACTTGGTGGCATTTATTGCAAAGGGGTGACACAGTCAACATCTTTGCCAAGAAAACCCCAAATGTGGTCACAAAGAAAGTCACAACTGAGCAAGAGAACATATATACCAGCAACATATAAGTCACCAACTGCCTCCTGGGCATCTCAACATGAATGGCCCATATACATCTCAAACTCAACATGTCCATAACATAACTCATAGGTTCTAGCCTGAGGAATGGAAAGGATAGTGTTGCCCTTTTTAGTATGGAAGTAAGAGGATAAGCAGTATAAGAAAGATCATGGATTCTGTTTTGGACAGGTTTAGTTTAAAATGTCTATTGGACATCCTTCCTGTTGGAGATGTCTGAAAGGGAATTAATTAGAAATGAGATGGTATAGCAGATAGTTTGGAGTAGGATAAGATAGACTTGAGAATCATGAGCATAGAGATAGTAATTATCTGTGGGATAGGATATCATGGGAACTGAGATTACCAAGTAAAATGAAGGAAAAGAGAAAAAGGCTCAGAACAGAATCTTAAAGGAGACCTCCAATTAGAAAGGTACAATCTGAATGAAGATCCAGCAAAGGAAACTGAGGGAGTGGCTAGATAGACAGAAGGAGAACCAAGAGAGAGTAATGTCCTGAAAACCTAGAGATAAGACAGTATCAAGGAGGAAAGTGATTAACAGTATCAAATGCTGAAGATAGATGAAGAATGAGAAATGAGAAAAAACCATTGGATTCGGAAACTAAGAGATCACTAGTCACTTTGAAGAGAGTAGTTTTGAATGAAAAAGAAGCCAGATTGTAAAGGATTAAGAAGAGAGTAAGAGGAAAGGAAGTGGAGACATCTAGTCCATCAAGATGACTTTTTGAGGAAATTATCTACATACTGCAGAAGAAACACAAGATCATAGAAAATGAGGATGTGCGGATCAATTGAGGGTTTTTCAGAATGGAGAAGATATGGGCATGTTTACAAACAAAAGGGAATGAACTAGTAGACAAGAATATGTTGAAAAAAGTGAATGCAAGTTCACTGAAGGTAGAAATATTATAACTTTTACTTTGTAACGTAGCACATGCTAGGCACCTAGGCACCCTTGGCAGAGGACAAGCAATATATACTTGCTAATTTGACCAATTGATTATTCACACATATATGAGTGCATGTGTATGAGTGGGTAAAGCATATAGCTATTTATACATATACATATATGTACCTATATACACAAATATATGCATGATTAATGAATTGCATATTACATTATGTATTAGTCAAATGCATAATATATATATATATATGGGGCCAGCTGAATATTCAGCAGATAGAATATGAGCCTACATAAGGAAGACCTGTTTTCAAGTCCAGCCTCAGACACTCACTAATTGTATGAGCCTGGGCAAGTCCTTTTGCTTGTCCAATCCACAGGAGAAGGAGATAGCAAACCACTCCAAATGTGGTCACAAAGAAAGTCACAACTAAGCAAGAGAACATATATATCAGCAACATAAGTCACCAACTGCCTCCTGGACATCTCAACATGAATGGCCCATATACATCTCAAACTCAACATGTCCATAGCATAATTCATTATCTTATTCTCAAATCTCTCCAACATTTACAATTTCTTCATTACTGTCAAAAAAGGTACCTCTCACTAATATAGGTTTGCAACTTCAGTGTCATGCTCCACTTTTCGTAGCACATATCCAATCTTTCTAAAATCTGATCATTTCTACCTTCATAACATCTCTCTTCTATGTCACATTCCCTCCACTAATATAGCCACCATGCTATTCAAGTTCTCAATCCTGCAATAGGTTTTTTTTTTTAATTAAAACCTTTTATTTGCAAAACATATGGCAGAGGTAATTTTTCAACATTGACCCTTGCAAAGCTTTCTGTTACAAAAGTTTTCCTCCTACTCCCCATTCTCTCCCCTAGATGGCAGGAAGTCCAATACATGCTAATCTTATTAAAATATTTGACAGATCAAATATGTGTATATATATTTATATAATTATCTTGCTGTACAGGAAAAAAACCTGAGAAGGAAAACATAATAGAGGGCATGAAAATGCTATGTTGTGGTCCACCCTCAGATCCCACAGACCTCTCTCTGGGTGTATATGGCTTTCTTCATCACTGAACAACTGGAACTGGTTTGAAACATCTCATTGTTGAAGAGAACCATGTCTTTCAGAATTGATCATCATATACTCTTACTCTTGCCGTGAACAATGATCTCCTGGTTCTGCTGATTTCACTCAGCATCAGTTCATGAAAGTCTTTCTAGACCTCTCTGAAACCGAACTGCTGGTCGTTTCTTACAGAACAATAATATTCCATGACATTCATAAACCATAATTTATTCAGCCACTCTCCAATTGATGGGCATCCATTCAGTTTCCAGTTTCTAGCCACTACAAAAAGAGCTGCCACAAACATTTTTGCACATGTGGGACCCTTTCCTTTCTTTAAGATCTCTTTGGGATATAGACCCAATAGAAACACTGCTGGGTCAAAGGGTATACTGCAATAGATTTCTAACTGGCCTTTCTGATTCATCTTCCCACTCTAATATATCCTCCACTGAGTTGCCAAGGTGATTTTTCTAAAGTGGAGTTCTGACCATATCACACGCCTACTCCCTATCCTATCCTCAACTCAATGAGCTCCAGGAGCAAATATATACTTCTTTGTTTGGCATTGAAAGCTCTCCTTAATATTGTCTTTTCTTACGTATATTTTGCTTCCCTTCATATGCTCTACCTACTTGCAGTTCATCAAAACAATACTCCTTTTCCCATCTCTCTGTGGTTGCACTGGAGTCCTAATGCCTGAAACATTCTCCCCCTCACTTCCATCTGCTTGGTTTCCCTGGCTTCCTTCAAGATTCAGTTTGAGTTTCACCTTCCACAAGAGACCTTTTCTTAAAAAGTATTTTGTAATTTTGCAAATAAAGTTACAAAAATGTTTATACCCTTTGATTCAGATTCCACTTCTAGACTTGGCACTTATCCCAAGGAGGTCAATTTGTAAAACAAAATATTCTAGAATTTAGAGCAGCATTTTTAATATTAGCAAAGAATTAGCAACAAAGTAAATGCCTATTGATTAGAGAATGACTTAAACAAGTTATGTCAAATAAATGTAATTAAATATTACTGCACTATAAAAACAAAGCATAAGAACACCGAATGCTGTGAAATTTTAATGACCAAGTAAGATCCCAAAGAAGAGATATGAAAGGGTTCCTCCCTACTTCTTTGCACAGACTGGGGACTATGAGTATGGAGAACATATTATAATGCCAGCCTTTTTTTTCACATGTAGACTAGTTCTACCTAATTTCCTTTCCTCCTTTTCATTCTTTGTTACAAGGGAGAGCTCTTTGGGAAAGAGGAATGCAGGTGGAGAGAAAGACATTGGGAAATGTAGGTGATGTAAAAAAAATCAAGAGATGCCGGTAAAAAATGTTTTTAAAATATGAAATGAAATAAAATACAGATATGAAACTTTTAAGTGGTCTCAAAGCTTTATTTCCTTTCACTTCTAATCCCAAACCATATTTTCCTACATAGTTTTTGCTGTCCTCTATCTTATTCTCTTCCTTTAATTAAAACCATTTAGTTTCAAATTATATGTTGACTTAATTTAGAGAATTTTCTTAAGTTATCCATAAATTTTTCCTCCTTTTTCATCTTCTTCAAGAGATGTTGACACAAAATCTGTAATTATGATCATGGTTGTCTTTGCTTATGTTTATGAGTAATATAAGACCAAGTTATCCAGTATATTATAAAATGAAGTTTGTTGTTACCTTTGGCTGCATGGTAAAACCAATTTTGCCAACCTCTTCATTCACCTTTCCAAACGGAAAAAATAAATTTTCCTTCTGTTTAGCTGCAACTTCTATATTTTTTGCCTCATTTATATCAAGAATATCAATGTGAAATCAGTTTCTCTATTTGTGTATTAATCAACTCGATGATTACTGGACAAAAATCTCAAATTAAGAATATCTCCAGTTAAATTAACATCTAACACAATCTAAGTGCTATGTGATTCTTAGTATCCCCCTGCTCTCTGTTGGCCAATCCAACAATCTTAACATGAAAGCAGGAAAGGACTACACATTTGGTTCATGGATTATTATAAACTAAGAATCCATCATTTAATAGGTAAGCTTCTGATGACGTATTTTTAGTACAACTAAAACCTTCATGGGTATGGTACTGGAAGTCTTTCTAGCTTGATAGGGCCTGCATGGTTTTCTGCTGTGCTGCCATAGCCTTGAGAACCCAGTTATCTCCATGCTAATAAGAAAAAAAATTAAATGGGGAATTTTTTTTACATTAGCTCAAAAACTAAAAATTTCAGAATGTTAGGTCTAAAATAGGACTACAAATTCTTGAGTTGGAAGAGTTCTTAGAACACAAAACATAGAATGTTAGCAACATCAAAGACCTTAAAAAATAGAATTTTCTAATATATATAGAAAAGCTGAACTAGAAGAGACTTTAGGACCCAACAAAGAATGTTGGAACTGGAAGGAACCTCTGAGATTATCTCTTTCACTTAAAGAGATGAAAGTTCAGGGAGATGAAGCAACTTACCCAACCCAATATAATTATTACAAAGAGATTCTCATCCATACTCTCACTCTCAGCCCATTGCCCTCTTCTATCACACCATTGCCTCTAATAATGTACCACTGCATTATAGAGTTATAAATGCTCTCATAACAATAAAATTTAAACATGCTGAGGAAAAAATAAAAGCTGTCCATAGTAGGATTTTTCTGAACCTCCCAGAAGCATTCTGATAACTACCAAAATAATCATTGCATCCATATGCAGCATGGTTCCTTTTTCTTTAATTTGCAGGTTTCATAGATACATATACATACATACACACATCCTTTTTCTGATACCTCTTGTAACTATGATGAAAACATTGTTTGTAAGCTTACTTGTCAGTCATCATCGTGGGCTGCTCATCAGTGAAGTCCTCTGGCGCAGGTACAAACATGCTAACTATGCTGGGCGCTGACAGCAGGCTGGACTTAGTAGCACCTGAGTATATGGTAAAGAAACAATTGATGAAGACAGATTGGTTCATGCCTACCTAGCAATGGACTGTTTCTCATCTTCAAAAATCCCTAACTAGTCCTTTATAATACAGTTTCATGGAGATAGAACAAAATTTCCTCCCTTCCTGTCACCTTAAGTTGCATTTTAAAAAAATATTTCAACATTATTACTCATTTAAAAAAAAAAACTATGATTTTGTTCAGTTTTCCTGGAATGGTTCCAGGAGTTGGCTACTTATCTATTCTACTATTGCTCCATCCTTGTCAGCTCTGCAAACACCTAAGTAGAGTTGTGTGTTAATGGGGGGGAAGATGATGGTAAATCCACTAAGAGGATAACTCACTTTGAGGAGTTCTATTTTTCAGTTTTGGACTTGGATTTTTCAACAAGAACATACCCAAATATCATGTCTAATTCCCACTTAGAAATCCTGCTTTTTTGGGGTAGATATAGGAGCAATCTAAAAGACCTACATCAGGACAGAGACCTAAAAAAAGCATAGTTCTCTATATCAATAAATAAAATCATGTGCACCCAAAACTAAGATACTCTTCATTTGTTCACCAAAGAATTATAAATGAAATATGAATTTGAATTTAAAGCACTATCCAAAAAGTTGATGCTCCTCACCAAGCTTCCTTCACTTGTGTAACCCCAAGTTTTTTGTGTCTTTGATGAAAGCTAACATCATAAATCTGAAATTGCCAATATCTCCACACACAGGGGATACAGAAAGTTAAGATGACAACCATTTGGGGCTGAAAAAACAACTAATGAATGGGTGGAAAGGAACCACCCTAAGGAGCAACAAAACTGAGCTTAGGAAAGCATCATAATCACCACAAAAATAGTGAAGTTTTAATATTCTTTAATGGGAAAATTTTGAAAATAATGACTATCATTAAAGAGTATGAAAATAAATGTTACCAATAAAAACCATAAAATGGAGCAAAAATCGTAGAAGCCTATATTATCTATCCCCAAAGAGGAGAGTGACAACCTATAGAATTACATTTCCACAGGGATTTGCATAGAATTTTGGAGAATGTCTTAATCTGGAAAAAAAATAATAAAGCACATCTCCATGGAAAAATGAGAGTAATGGCATCTAGTTCATAATTGCAATACAGACTTTTTTGTATATATGTAGTCTAGACTCCTAAACAGATTCTATAGACAAAACACATTCTTTAGTATTCTTTGAGTACTAAATATACTCACATTAAACAAGAGACCCAAGGTAAAAAAAAATGATATAGATAGAGGAATGCTTTTAATGGCATTTGTTCTGCTCCCAAGATTGCAGCTTAGTTTTACTACTGAGTTTGAAAAACTATGTGATTTAGGGAAAAAAATCTTCATGCTTTTCAAAAGTTCACTTAACTATCATTATAAAATAAGATTACTGCCAAAGGATCTTAAAATGGTCTGGTAGGAGAAGGTTGTTGTTTCAAATAGAAGAAATTCAGAGCCAAAGTAAATATAAGTAAGTTATGAGTAAAATTTTTAAAAAGAGTTGATCAGGATAAAAAATACGGTTGATGGTAAATAGTGTGGCATCATTAGTTTTTGTTTTTGTTTTTTAAAGAGGAAGAATAGTAGTAAAACACAAATGAAAGGCCTTGATTTTATGCTAATACTTCTTGAACCATACATTGTGTCTGAGTCAAAAGAGAGAAGTGTAGTCAATCATATAGAAGTTTCCAAATACTTGGACATTTGGTGATGTGTAGACACAGATACAGTAGAATCTCTGGTACAAAGTCCTTAAATTTTTTGCCAATAATGATAGTCAATGTTAATATAAAGCCATGGTAATATAATCAATATAATAAAAAGTTCAAGAAGAAAATTTAAAATCATTTTTAGTAGTTTTATCACTAATCTATTATAGTCATAGAGGATATCATTCTTCCCATTGTAACTTAAGAGCATAAAATTCTCAAATCCCTGTGGAAATGCAATTCTATAGGATGTCACTCTCCTCTTTGGGGATAGATAACATAGGCTTCTACGATTTTTGCTCCATTTTATGGTTTTTTAAAATAAGCATTTTTTAAGTATCAATATTATCAAAATGCCTTCCCCATATAATTGTCTTGATTTCTGGCAGTGTAAAACTCCCAGTACATTGCTACTAGATTGCAGAAAGTATGAGAAGTATCAGCCTTTAAATATCAGCCCCTGTTGCATCAAATGATATTAGCAGCTAGTACAATTCTAGAAGCAATGAGTGCAATGGGGAATGCTAATAATGGAGGGAAGCAGAATGGAGAGAGCCAAGAAGGGAAAAAAAAAGAAAGAAAAAAACTGAAAAACCCTTTGCCATATGATCTCAAATTCACCATCTAATAAGTTCCAGTTTTATACATCCTAAATAGGGTTCAGAGTACTAGAAGTGGTAAAGAGGCTACTGCAAAGGTCTTAAGTCAACAATAAAGACTAAAGCAAAGATCACTGTTGGTTCTGGTGAGAATGTCATTATCTTCTGGGAATAGTCAAGTCTGATATTTCAATGTATAGAACAATCCCAGAAACTTAAGTTTCTATCAATGAGGTCTTTTATTTGCCAGTAAAAGAAATGTGATTTGTATTATCAGCATTTAAATACTTTAGTAGCTATTAATTCTGACTATTAGATTTAGGATCCTACCCCAACCATGACAATAACAATATTTTATAACAACTTTCCCCCTTTGACAAAATACTTTATTTTGTACCTAGAAAATGATATAATGATCATATGATATTACTTGCTAATGTTATTTGCATATCTACTAAACTATAAGCTCCATGGGGACAAAGCACCTATTATGTCTTCCGTATAACCTAGCACAATAAGCATTTAATTAATGTGTTAAATCCATTTGAATGGAAAAAGGCAACTAAGTTTAGCTATGACTGTCTTGGCCTCTGTTCACAGAGGTTTATTTGGAGCCAACAAATGAGAAAAAGAAGACATGAGAGGATGCTGAAAGGACCAAAATTGCCATTAACTTGCAAAAACACGTAAACTGAAATAGAAAATCAGCTTGTTCTTGTTCCTTTGGAAAGTGAGGAGAGCAGGAAATATTCTGTCATCTGTCTGAAGTGGAATGTAGGCATAGACCTTCTCCCTGATCTGGAAGGGAGAATAAGTCATGTCGAAAGACTATCACAGAACAAGTTGGTGGTGTACCACCACTTGAAACCCAGCTCTGTGACCACAAATAGCAAGAATTTTGAATTCCACTCGGTGGTGCTCTCAGGAGGCAAAAGCAGAGACTGAACTCACCTCTCATTCTTAGAGGTGGTCCCTCCAGCTCAGGATTTAGGCACATTGGCACATTACACTGACGCTTCCCAGGCTGTATCTGTTCTGTGGATAAACAGAGCATTTCAATCTCCAGTGCTACAATGTGATTCACATCATGAAGATATTGCTTGGTGAGTCTGTTGATAATTTTTAAAGGAAATGCCCAAGATCTTAGGGTAAGGTAAAGTTTGTGTTCAGCTACATTAACATGCAAATTGAATCCATCAAAAACAGATCACTAACATCATCAAAGAATTCTGTCTTTAAATAAATTTCAAACTTAAGATCTTCTGTTTTGAGATGAAACACCAATGTCAGGTCTCAGGAAGAAATGTTTTACACACACACACACACACACACACACACACACACACATAATCAGATAAATTTTAAATTGACTAAATTAAGGCTGTGACCAGAAAAAATGATAAAAATGGCCTAAGAACACATGAGCTTGTATTAAAGAGAAAATGTGTATAGAGAAAATGTGTTTTAAAAAAAAGGAGGAAGATGGATGCTTAGGAAACATTAATTGAAAGTAATGATGAAGCAAAGAAGCAAGATACCCGGATGGGCAGAGATGAAGCCATGATACTGGTTTTTCCAGATGTCAAATGACTGTGTGGGCAACAGGGAAGCTCTGAGATGCCTCCTTAGAGATTGGAGGGAAAGGAATGGCCTCAAAAGATTTCCAGACCTGCATTGTCAGTTCGGACTCTTTCTTTCTGTGTTGGTACACTGCTGTCTGCCTCCTGCCTAGCCAGTTTAAAATTCTGTTTTTCTCTCTCCTGACTTTGTCCACTTGAAATCTTACTCCCCTCACCTGCTGAAGTTCCCAGGGTTTTTTAAATTTCTTTGCCTTGCCCTCCCATTCCGGGTATTTTTTCAGTGGTGCAGCTTGCCCATAATCACCCAGGAGTGGTTCTCTGCTGCCCCCTGCTGACTGTAACCCTACCAGCTCCTTGCCTGATTGCCTCCCACTCTTGTTAACTTTAGAGGTCCCAGGCTTCCTGAAGTTATGAAACTAAGAACATCTGTTTTGTTGGGCTGGAGTTTTTATTAATTTTATTCTTTATTAATTTGTTCTTTTAGGAATAAATAAGACTTTGAATAGAAGTCTGTTCCATGAAGGTGACATAGTAGTATCTTTACCTACTAAACTCTGTCAACTCCCCTGCTATGCCCTGCCAACTGTGCCTGTGCCCTTCCCGCTGCGACCCCTCTCCCAATGCCTAGAATGGGGCACTCTACACATAGGTAGCGAGGTGGCACAGTGGACAGAGCACCAGACCTAAAATTAGGAAGACCTAAATTCAAATTTAGTCTTAGACATTACTAGTTGAGTAACACTAGACAATTCATTTAAACTTGTTTACCTCATTTCCTCATCTGTAAAGTCACACAAGATTTATTGTATTGGAAAAATGAGGTAATTGTAAAGTTCTTAGCACAGTTCCCAGGACATAGTAAGTATTATATAAATGTTAGCTATTATTATCAAAACTTACATAGGCAATAAGTAGACAAGTTAGTTCCATGTCTTATCTAAAATTTCCATCTTATCTGCCATCCAATGCTCAACATAGTATATTTTGTGCATAGAATTAAATTCAATATTTAATTAATATTGAATTGAAAGAGATTGAAAGAGAAAAAAAGATGTTTTGCATCTGTGAATGAGCTAGTAACCTAGTTATTAGGAAAGAATCACTAAAAGGTAGGAAGGTCCTTAGAAGTCACTTTGTCCATTCTTACATAATAAGGAAAGTAAGCATCTAAAGCAGCCAAGATTGCAAGCTAGTATATGATAGAGCCAGGACTTGAGCACAGGTTCTGAATCCAGGTTCGATGCTCTTTCTTCTCTACTGCTCTCTTTTATAAAGGTCTGCTTACAACAAGAATGCAGAAATAGAATTCTTACACATGATGATTTGAGAGCTTAAAAAATGGAAAAATAACCTCCAGAACTGAAATGAAGAAAATTCAAATAGTCAATGAATAAGGAGTGTGAATGAAAGAAACATTACACCAAAGCTTAGATTGAGAAATGAAAAAAAAAACCTGTCTAATAAATCATTTGGTATCATGTAGATTCAAAGTTTGTTTATATTCAAATTTTCATCATTAAAAAAAATCAGTGAAATCAACCATGCATATAATCACTGCCTAGGAGAGGTGATCCAAGCTAAGACATTTACTAAAGACTATAGAAAAGTATAAAGATAATTGAGGAACTGGTCTGTCTTTAAAAATCAGAATCCTCATAGCCAAAGTATCTATTTATCAGGGGGCCAGAAGTTTAGTTATAATAAATACAATGAACCATGTATGAACTACCATTCTGAGCATTTTTTATTCGATTTATTACAAAAATAATGGTGAATGAGCTTCAGTCAGTCCTTTTCAATCTAAGGGAAAAAATACCTTCAGACAGTCATCTCTTGAATTCTTCAGAAGCTAATAACTTGAAGATTATCCATGTTGCTTGGTTTTTCCTCCTTTCTTTTTCTATATGCCTTAGAATTAATTTACACGAAAGTGATAGCAAAATTAAACTTAGGATATGTAGTCTTGTGAAGACTTGGAGGGAAAAGGGAGGCACAAGAACAGCAAAACTACTACCTAAGATAAGAATCCTAGAATCTCATATTTTGATGAGTCTTCAGAGATCATCTAGTCAATCCCTTACTTGAAGTAAGAATCCCCTCTCTTCATGGGAGGATTTTCTGTGGCATTCAGTGATATATTCTGTCCTAATTCATCATTATCTAGGAATTTATATGCACTGAAAATATCAACATTCAGTGCATCCTATCCCCAAAATAGAAGAAAATATATGGAAGAAAATAGGATGAAGTATTTAAGTCAGCTTTCTGATCTTAGGGCATGACTGGCACAATGAATGCTAAGTGTTTTTGTGAAAATGAAAAATCTCTGATCATGAAAGAATAAAACAAACAATAAGCCCAAAACAATGATCAATATAAGGTGAGCAATACAACATAGTAGTAGAATGCATGCTCAACTTAGAGTCAGAAGACCTGGGATCAAATCCTGACTGACACTTAACTAGCTGTGTGATCCTAGGCAAGCCAGTTGCCCATGTGCCTCAATTTCCACATCTGTAAAATGGAGATGATAATACTTGCTAAAACCTAACTTACAAGCTTGTTATGAGAAGAGTGCCTTGTAAATCTTAATAAGTACTACAAATATATCAGCTGTTATTTTAAAATAGCCTGCTGTAAATGATGGCCCACAGATCCCAAATTGGTAATTCACAGATTTACATGTGGCCTAAGCAACATGATATAGTGGTAAACATTCTAGATAGGGATTCAGGAGAAACTGGGGTTCAAATCTTACTTCTGATGTTTATTAATTAAATGAGCCTCAGTTTTCTCAACTATAAAAGGGGGATAATCATTCCAGTAACATTTATCACATGGATAACAATAATAATTAAATAACACCCTACATGAAAAGTACTCTATAAACCTTAAAGAACTATTTAAATGTCAATATAATTTTTATCATTATCATTATCATCTTCACTATTACAAATAGGAAAAAGAAGACATTTCCTAGCATAAGTTCTGGCAATCCTGGATCAAGACAGCAACATTTTAGAGTATGGGGGTGAAGAGAACAGAGTGACATATTATTATCCTCATTGTAGAAAAGGAGAGATTGAGGCACAAAATGCCAAGAACTAGCATAAAACAAAGGCATATTGACACCTAATTTTGTGGTGCTTTAAATACAGACCTGAGCACCTATTCCCTCTTCAAAATGTATCACTAAAATTCCCAGACTTTATGCTGATTTATGTAGTATGACAGAATTGGGATGAGGTACAAGTAAATCATATGAGAATGAGGGCACATTGTGGCAGCCTGGTGATCTTGTTGACCAACCATAAACCTACCGGCCAGTGATGAATGTTAGTCAGACAAATGAAAAATGGACTATGAATGGCACATCTTTCTTTTTTTGTGACATCACAAAACAGGATATTTAAACCACTTGGCCTTTATGAAAACAAATTTGAGGTCCTCAAAAAGAAAGCTGTGTGGCTCCAGGACTCTACGGAAGTTTAAAAAGATTTCATAATCACCTTATTTTACTACTGCCTGAAAGAAGGACAGGAAAAATATTTTCTGTTAATTATAAAGGGTAGGGGATGATATCAAGAGTGATGTTAGCTGAGTGAGGGGAAAAAGAAAGAAAAAAAAAAGCTTGACCCACCAGTGTCCCAGTTGCTGATGTTGTGAGGGGCGCTAGACTGATGTTCCAGCTGTCGCTTCATTAATTGGCTCATTGTCAGAGCTCCCAATGATCCCCTTTTCATCTGCCTATACTGAGCTATATGGGGGAAATTAAAAGATGGTTACAGAGGGGAAATAAATTTCAGTATCACACATAGGAATGAAAATATTATAGCTAATATTAATTCAACATTCAGCAGAAGTTTATTAATGGTCAGTAAAACTATATGTTGCTGTCCAGATGAAAGAATAACTGAGGTATATTATTTTAGATACTCTCTTCCCTTCAGCTATGAAGACGGTTGCATTCTTAGCAATTTCTTATCTATCAGCTGGGAATATAAGCAACAACCAAAAAATTGTACCTATACTTTATAATTCATTTTTCTTTGGATTCATGAATCTTCCCAGATAGTGTGTCAATCTCCAATCTTCACAACATTCCCATGAGATGCCAGAGAGAAGAAAGAAGAGGAGAGAATAGAGTATCCCCGTTGTAGAGATGAAAAAACTGAGGCACAGAGTAATTAAGTGACTTCTTACAGATCACACAAGTCAGGAACTGGCATAAAATTAAGGAAGATTGACTCAATCTTTGAGATATTGCAATTAATTAATATTTTAATATTGGCCTATTATTTAAAATTTGCCTTCCTAGGAATTTTAAATGAAGCATTAGCAAATATTTCCCCAGTGAAATAAACTTTTTTTTGCAGTTTGTATCATGTTCCTCCAACCAGGAAAATAACACAGAAATCCATGGGTTAAATATTTGGTTGAGTAAGTTAAAGAATTAAGAATTCTTGAATTTTGTATTCTATTTCAGCACGACATTTCACTTATTCTATAACTCTGAAATCTCAGTCCACCATTCAGCTGTTTTTTCTTTAAAATTAATGAACATCTGAATATCTATAGGTGTTTAGCTGATTGGCACCATATTAGCATATTTTCCATTTCTTAAGCCATAAAATGTACCCTCTGGAAACAAAAACATGATCAGAAATTAATGACCACTATATATAAATCATTTAAAGTACAGTATTGCTGACATTCTTCTCAACAATGACAACTTGAAACCAATTTCCAGTTTTGTTAGCTTTGCTTTTATGATGTGGTTAGCACTATATATGACACTGAGCCTAGGTCAAAAGAGTGGGATTCTTGTGTCAGATAAACAAAATGAAAAATTGACTAGAAAACCTGAAATTTTGTTCATGAAAAAGTGCACTACTAGGAGTCAGAGTTATCTGAATTGCAACCTCAGTTAACTGAATTCACTGAATAGCCATTCTTTATTCTTAAATTCTTTTTGTCACAGATAAATCGATTCTACATATTAATTTTTCCTACATATACAGGCCTAAGAAACATCCAAAAGCAGACAATAAAAAATTTAACAAATTTAAAGATTATGACAACCATAGAAGAGCTTCAAATCTCAAAATTCTTTTCTCTAATTACTACCATCTTTGTTAAGATGGTAGAGTTACTGGGAATCAGGAACTCTTCCTATTTCTATATCAGTTTGTAAAATTACTTTCCTTAGTACCACATGAAAATAGATGCCAAATAAATGCTTCTGATAGTGAAGATTTATTTAGTGGTAATCTATGGTAAACACATGAATTAATTAGCTTTACTAATACATTTTAAAATTAATTCAATATTTTCTCCTTCAGAGTTTTCTTAAAATATATCCAATTTTGGGGCAGCTAGGTGGAGCAGTGGTTAGAGCACCAGCCCTGAAGTCAGGAGGACCTGAGTTCAAATCTGGTCTCAGACACTTCCTAGCTGTGTGACCCTGGGCAAGTCACTTAACCCCAATTACCTAAGCAAAAAAAAAAAATATATATATATATATATATACATATGTATATGTATATATATATATCTAATTTGGAATTCTACCAAGGATTTGAAAGATCTAGTTTTTCAGGTTTCTTTCATAAAACTACAGAAAGGAAAACAGTCCTCAAAAAGCCTTTCATTTTTTACTGCTTTGATTTTAAAATGGACATTTATCCAGTTATCAAACCCACTCTCTTGATGAAATAAGAGTAATTAGATGTAGAACTAGATATAGAACTGACAGTTCATCTGTTGTTGAGGTTATAAGCAACTATTAAAAATCTAAGAAATGATTTCTTAAATGATCCTTAATTTGTTTCATAGCTCTAATTTAAACAACTCCACTAAAATAGTAGAGATTAATATGGGCATTTAGAATAAAGGATTTCATTTCTCAGGACATCCTTATTTCTCAGGGTGGACCCAGTGAAGACTAACATTAGCATGTTCTTATCTACAGGGAGATAAAAAGATATTTAAACAGAGAAAATGACTTTGTCAAATGACTGGGGTTTTTCCTGCTTTTCAAAACTGTTTTTCATACAAAAAGAAGTGTTCCAGACCAAAACATTCTAATGGACTATGAAATATAGAAATTGGATTGAGTCAACATGGCTCTGAAAGGAAAAGCACCAAAGCCAATCAGTATAAATTAAAGAGACAGATTTCAGGCTCAAATAAGGAAGAACTCCCTGATAATTAGAGTTGTAGAAAATGGAAGGGGCTGCCTCCACTGTGGGGTAAATTCCGTATTCATCGGGTACCTTCAGTAATTTATAGCAAGTGGGCCAAATTCATCCTTCTACAGATTTTTGTACAGTCCTCAAACTAAAAATGATTTTAACATTTTAAAATACATATGTTACTTCCATTCCTTTTATATAGGCAGTAATAAAATGAGGTGGTTAGAAAATTAAGCCTTCCTAATGCCATAGATTCCTGCTATTGTATTCCTAATCAAGTAGGCCAGACCTCTGAGGTTCCTTCAAATCTTAGATTCTATGGTTCTGCTTGAGTTAAATTTCCAATATCTTTTATTTTCAATTTGCCATCTGTGAACCTATAGGAACATAAGGGCAAAAGTCACATAGACTGGGCAGGCATAGATTGTCTGCATTATTACAAGGGACATCCCTATACTGCTGAGATCACAGCTTGACTGGAATATTATTTCACATGATATAAGGTCTTCATGGACAAAAAAAAATCTAAGGCTAAACAAAATAGGGCAGTATAGAAACATTTATAACAACCACTCTAAATTATATCTTTTTTTTCCTTTTTTTTGACCAAAATACTTAGATTGAAACAAAAACCTAATTTAATTTCCAGTTATCATTTTGTCTTATATAAAACCTGGGGAAGGTTGGGGAGGAGAGAATAGCAATCTTGGAGACAATTCTAAGTAACATTTTTTCTATAACTTTTTTTTATTTGAAGTATCTATGACAGCTCTAGAACAATCTACCATAACTATTATTTCTAAAGCAGATGAATGTAGATTTCACTTGAAATAAAAGGTCACACTCAATTATAATTCTTTCCTTGGCTAATTAGCTTGATTGGCAACAAACCAGAATCCATATGGCCCACTGATCTCCCAAGATGTTGAACAATACTAATATCATGCTAAGCTTTAGGACCTCTAACTACATAACAGGTATTAAGGTATTACTTAAGGTATTAATAAAAGAAACTTAAGGTATTAATAAAATACACTTCCAGATATAGGCTAAATTTTGAGTGATGTACCAGGTGATGACATGAAATCAATGTGATGAATGGAATAATTGTATTCATATCCTGAAGCCAATGAAAATCTTACTTGATATAGAAGAATGGCTACTTGTTTCTGGAACGCCTGCTTCTAAAGTTGGTGCAGAGGAAGATTCCCTGGGCATTTCCAAAGTTGAAAGTCCTTTAGCAGAAGGATCTATGAAAAGAAATACAACTTAAAACTTCAAAAATGGATTGAAGAAAATAGTCCAAGAATAGTTTTCACTCTCTTCTTTCCTTTATATTTTCAAGAGACTCTCAATCTTCACATATCTTCTGGTAGTAAGACTAGAGAACTCATAAAGAGTTATATTCAAGTCACTTTCACTGTCTGTGAACCTATCCTTTGAGAAAATAACCCAAAGCATTTAAAAGGCAAATAATGCATTCTGCTCAGTGCTGTGACTGGTGATTTGATCTGAAACCCTGAACAAATCAATAAATTTTATGACCTTGTTCATCTAACAACACTTTAAAATGTCAGAGCTGGAAGGGATCTTAGATAATTTTATTTAATCTAACTTCTTCATGGTATGGAGCAGGAAACTGACACCTAGAAGGATGAAGGGATTTTCCCAAAGTTGTCAAATAAATTCATGGTTTGTATTTATTACTTCATTACTTAAGTAAGTGGTAAGATATTCTTATTCCCTCTACTATTTAACAACAATATGCCAATTGTTCCAAGATGAAAACTGTTTTCTCATTTTCTTCTCATTTGCCCAGCATCAATAGGAAATGAATTTAGTATGTTCTACTAACAAGTTATTATTTAAGCATCTAAAAGTTTTGTTCTTATTTTAATTATTTGGATCGAAATTTTTCTAAAAGATATGACATACTTCCCAAATTTCTTAAATTTTGAAAATACAAAAGTATTTAACCTTTTATTAAGTAGGAATCATCATTATTTATTACATTCACCAAATACAATACAGTATAATAGTGTGATGCTCACAAATTCAAGTAAGATGGGCAGAATAGTTTTTCTCTATACTAAACAGCCCCAGATTGCAATGCTTTTTAAATTCTTATAGAAAATAACTTCTTTTTATGTGGAAATTTTGTAGCTTTGGCGGTTCTCGGCTAAATCCCAAAGATCAAGAGTTTTAGTTAATTTTATTAATTTTTTTCAAGTCTAAATATTTCCTTCTAAACCCTGGCTGTCAGATTGTCAATGGACACATCTTGATACAGTCAGTTTGCCTTACTCTAAAAGATATTTCCCCACACTTCTGTCTTTCCTCAAACATTTTTAATTAGCTTTAGATTAGGAACTCCAGATATGGAATGCTATCTATATATGCTACCTAAAGAATTCTTCCATTTTTTAAAGTGGTTTTCCACAATGCCTCAGATAGTAAGTAGACACTTGGTAACTGGCTTCCACCTACAAAACTTCCTAAAAATTAGTAGTCATTGATAGAAACTATAGTATAACAACAACTAAAATGACTGTGTTCATTAAAAGAACATGAGGATAACAGCAAGAACAACTAGGACTAGAGTCAGGAGATCTGGATTGAAGTCCCAGCTTTGCCTTCATAGTTATTCCTTATCCTCGTCCATCCCCAAATAAAGAACAAATCTTTTTTCTGATTGTTCCAAAAAGTGATTTTCTGAACTGGCTTTTTCCCCAGGCTTTCTCTTTAGGATAAATATTCCTCTTGCATTCATTCCTTTCAGTATGTTCTTGCTATTTATCTGTCAGTAAGGTACAAAACTACCAGTGAGCAAAAATAACATAACAAGGGTTAAAAGTCACATTCTGTCAATTCCTCAATTATATGTGGTTTTAAAAAAAAATTCTAGCTGTAGCTCTCATCTTGAAAGAAAATCCTTATTGTCTGGCAGGAATCTTAAGTATGTCAATGAGAGGAAATGAAGTGTAATGGATAAAGAACTGGCCTCGGAATCTGAAGGAACTAGGTTCAAGACTCTACTAATAGATAATTACTATGTAACCTTAGATAAGTCCCTGAATCTTTCTCAAGCAATTCTCTAATATTATAGATTGCTATTGGTAAAGGTTACTTCTTTACTGGGAGTTCCCCACTCATAAAATTATAGCCCCAGACTGAAAAACAAAACAAAAAACTCCTACCCATTAGGGTATTGAATTATTTTAGGCAATTTTTTCTCTGCTTTCTCTTTGTTTATTGTTGACTTCCTCTTTCACAGAGAATAAAATGTTATCAAAAATGATTTCTGCATGGCCTTGAGCATATCAATAACCTCAGTCTCAGTTTCCTTGTCTATAAAAGGAAACAATCCATTGTGACTCTAACGTTCTCATCTAGCTCTAATATTTCATGATCACATACTCTAATGCTCTTTCCCCAAACTACCATTTTTACATGCTATATCTTAACATTCAGCAGATGTATGTTCAGGTACTTTTTAGCTCTAATATTCTATTAATCTCTCTTATTAGTCTACTAGAGGAATTATGCCTTCTATTTTTAATATCAGCAGATTTCCTTGTTGAATGAATGAAATAACTAACAGGAGAATCTGATTTCCTAACTTCTGAGATTGGAGCTGGGGATGAGAGCAGGGAGCAGCAAAGATTATTAGGATAGAGATGAATAAAGATGAATAAGAAGACACCTCACATATAATGCCTAGATTATGTAAGCACTACATTCCTGTACACTTTAGGTGTGCAACTAAGAAAGAAGTGACAAACTATCATTAAGGAACCACAGTAATTCTCTGGCTGCAATAAGTCTAGCTCTAAATTGCCCAAAGCTATTCTTACTTAAAAGTCACCACAGCCTTTGTTTAATTCCAGATCTAGTTTTCTATCTTCTGTAAATTCATTTAGTTAGCAATTGCTGATTATGTACCATCTACAGTGAAATAAATGTCAGAAGACTTAGATTCTAGTTCTGTCCCCACTACTAAATAGCAAAGTGATCCTGCTTGAGCTAATTACTTGGCATCTCTGGGCCTGTTTTCCCACCTTTAACATGAGGGAGTTGGAATAGATGATATCAAAGATCTCTGAAAGCTGTAATTTCTATGATTCTCCATGACACTATTAGGAACTCAAGAATAGTATCTAACATCCTACAGAGCAAGAAATAAGAAGTAAAAATAGAGATTGTTATCAAAGGAGACAAGTGCCTAGATGTCATTTATTTTCATAAGATAACAGATACAGCACTGGATTTGAATCTAAAACACCTGGGTTCTGGCTGTGGGTCTGTCCAGGTAAGTGATTTAACTTCTCTGAACCTACATATGCCTATTTATAAAACAAGATTTGGGAGGAGGTATAAAATAGATAATATTGCTAAAATCCTTTCCAGCTCTAAACTCTATAGCTATTGTTTTTTTTTTTTGAAATGATCATTTCTAATGAGTTCTATTTCTTCTAGTAACAAACTAGAGAGACAGAGAGAGACAGAAAGAGATAGACAGTGAGAGAGAAAAGAGAGAGGGAGGGAGAAAGAAAGAGAGACAGAGACACAGAGAGACAGAGAAACAGAGGGACAGAGAGACAGAGAGGGACAGAGGGACAAAGAGAGAGAGACAGAGGGACAAAGGGATAGAGGGACAGAAAGGGACAGAGATACAGAGAGAGAGAGAGAGAGAGGGACAGAGAGACACGAAAGCAGTAGTCTGTGTCAGTAAAATTGAAATATTTTAAGCTAATGTAGGTCTATTGGTACCTGAACCGTTCACTTTGATGTACTTAGAAACTGTTTCTTGGAGAACATTAAAATTTCCATTCAAGCAAAGAACTGTAGTATCATGACCATACTGTCATCATCAGATGATATTTATTAAACATACACATATCCCTGGATCTACATAGAAGAATTTTGATCCCTATGGATTATATTAGTTGTAACTAAAAATATTTTGATTCCTGATAGCTAAGAATTTCTAAAAATTCTTGAACATTTAGCTAAATATATAATCAGCTATGTACTCTAAATAAGTATACAGTCAAAGTATACAGTCAACACTCAATAATTTAGGGCCTTTTCATCTTTCCCATAACTTATCTGAAGCCCTTCATTTCTGCTCCTCCTTTGAGGTCTCTTACTGCTCACTAATGGATATTTAAGAAAGAATGGAGATCTATTTTGCTTCTTGGAGCAGCTTTTGTGAAGAAAAGAAGCAAAATAAATGGCTCAGAACAAAGCTTTAGGAATATTAATTCTCTCTTATAAACATGGATAATTAAGAGTTGACTGTAGTGCTTAGGAGACAACAAAGACTGTGTGACATGTAGGCAGCAAGTAAAACCACATCTGAATCCAGCATGCTATTTGGAGCAGGAGGGAGTCAGGGTGGTTTCCGAAGCAATTATAATGTCAGTAAGTTGACATTATAAGAATAAAGAGTTTGATGCATATTCAGGGCAGGAATTCTATCACAGTTGCACAAACTTTAGGGAAAGACTCAGTGGGTGGGCATGTGTGGGATTATGCAGGAGGAAGAGAAATGTGCTTACCTGACTCCTTCTGCTCTCCCAGTTTGTCTAGAATGTTGAAGGAAATGTCCAGGTACTCTCTCTGGATGGCACTGACTGCAATCTTTCTCTGCTTCCTTTGCCTAGGTACGATCTGGATCTTAAATTCAGACTCCTCAGTTCCATCCTCTCCTGCCTTTTGCTCAGCATTCTGCTCTGTGTCAGACTCAGCACCAGCATCAGGCTTTTCACTTTCAGATTGACTCTCAGCATCTTCAGGAACTTTAAGGAGGACCGTTTTGGCACATGAACTTGAGCTCTGTTCACCTTCCTTTTCTTCCTCCATGCTAATCTCAGTACTATCATCAATCGACATCTCAGGAAGGGCAAAAGATTTCTGCAGAAGGTCTCGCTTCTGCTTCAGAGTGAGAGGGCTACCACAAGAAAATTCTTGAAGTGTCTCCAGCTTTGACAACTCTTCACCATCTTTTGGCTCTTCAGTAAGCAGGGGAGGGGTTTCCTTTTTCCCTGATGACTGACTATTTCTTCTCTCTCTAGAAATAAAATCTTTAGAGCAATCTTCTACACTAACTTGCACAAGAGGAGTTGTACTTAAACTGAGCACAGATGGTCCAGTGGGAGTTGAAGGAAAAGACAAAGTGTTTTTAGTAGAGACACCCTCAGTACTTTGTTCCATCGTTTCCTCCTCTTCATCACTTTCCACTATTCGGAGAGGAGGAAGAGGCTCAAAGACAAGAGAGTCACTGTCTGATGTGGAGAGGATAGAGCACTTTTCATGCCCTGATGTGGAATCCGATGACAAATCAATAAGATCTAAATCCTCTTTAGGAGTAGAAGGTTTTTCTGGAGAATCAACTTTTACCTCAAATGTCTCCATGCAATTTAATCTGACTTCTGGTATTACTGGCCTTCTGGTTTCCTGAAAACCCTCTATAGTGGGGTTCTCAGGGATTTCTGCATTGTCCAGCCTGGTAGAAGAATTCTGTCTGGGTCTTCCATAATCATTATGTCTATGTGTGATGTAAGCAGCATGGGTAGATGGCTTATCTATATCACATCGGTCTATGCAGGACTTCCTACGATGCTCATCTAATGTAAACAACAAGGAGTCTGCATTCCCTATATCAAGAGATTTTTGTTTTAAAGAGCGCAGCTTTTTTTTCTGAATGCTTTCTTCTCTCACACAGCGTAGAATGCTGTCTTGAATTGCACCCGTTTCTCTATATTCAGCCAGTTCTATTTCACCTGATTAAAACAGAAAAAGCTAGTACTATTTTACTTGACGATTTCACTTTTTTCCCCTCATGCTCCAGCACATAATTGGCATAAATCATAATCCACAATCCCAGCACCAACAGTGGGGAAATCTGACATTCTGGGCAAGTTCTTAACAAGGCTTTCTAATTACAAGAACCAGATTAGAACTGTGCCATGGCAGAGCCAAAGTGACCCTTTATAGTTGTTTTTGCAGACAATTAGATTTCCAAATAATTCCTCAGCTCTGTTCAGTTGGGCCCTAGATGGGGTTTGTTTGTTTGAATCAGATCTAAGGAACTGTATTCAGGTTGTGTGGAAGAGAAGCAAACATTTTGCAACAAATCAAATTAAGCAATGGCCCTCTGAGACAATCATGACAATTAATGATGTATCTGTCAATTCTCGTATATATATAAATGTATCTATATATATACTGTTTGTGCATACATATATATCAAAATCAATAGTATTAAAAAAGTGTAGTAACATAATCAAATTAAGTTTTAGCCTAAAACAAACAGTAGAGTACAACATTTCTGCATAAAATTACTAAGATAAAAAATTTCATACTTCTCTGAACATTCATCTCAACCGGTTGATATTTCACCATTTTGCTGCCGCCTATCCTTTTCAATCTTGCAAAAAAAGTTTGAGACTCCTTATTGCAGGGTCCAGTAGGTGTATCATGAATATCAGATTCATCAAAAACACTATCTTCCTCTAATTGGGGAGAAAAAGTCATAATTACACTTAAGAGACTCCACCATCTCTTAGGCTGTGTCTACACTAGTGTTTCTATTATGGAATTAAATTTTGAGGAAGGTATCTATGTCAACCTAATTCAAGTCAAGACTTGGTACTGTTTCCAGATTTCAAAATTTCTGTGAAATGCAGCAACCTACTAAGAGATTGCCCATCATACTTTATGCTATTCCATCATTTCCAGGATATATATCTCACTACCCCAATATGGTCAAATGGGGGAAGAGAGTTGTTAAATGCTCTTAAAACTGTATGATACTTTTTCTTTATGCTTGGGAAACTGGATAAACCAACTTATTTTCTTTTTTTGTTTTTGTTTTTTCTAGGTTTTTGAATCTACTTTGACAAAAGAGAATTAAACTAGATAAGACCATGTTAGAATGCATGATTTGTTTTATTTCAAGGGTTTTTTAAGACTAGTATAGACACAGCCTAGCACTACATGCACCTTTAACTTTGTAAATGCAAAATACTGTACTCTACATTTGAAAATGAAACACACAACACATAAAAAGCTTATAAAAGCCATTTGTTATCTCAAAAGCTTCACAAATGATTATGGACTGAAGAGAAAATAAACAAAAACAAACAAAAAAACAAAAAAAAATTCTCCTCATACAGTTAAGATTCTTTCTCTGTGGTATTCATCATGTTACTGTAATAGTCTTCATGAGATTCTCAAAGCATCTTGGTTTTTTAATAGTCCTAAGGATCAGTGCATATTCTCTCTCTCTCTCTCTCTCTCTCTCTCTCTCTCTCTCTCTCTCTCT